>CM076579.1:466989828-467091071 GCA_034641835.2 Pinus albicaulis | reverse complement strand
CAATGGCAATACATTCAAATGAGCCGATGTAGGGATACCATTTAGTGCTAATTCACAAGCACTTACCTAATGATGAACTCTCTTCTTTGTACCTATAGCCAACTGCACTAACTAAGATTTTTCATGCACTTCTTTATTCAAAACACACTTATCCACCAACTCAGGGTTAACTTAATTATAATTAGATTTAGGGTAAATAAAAATAGAAACAACTTAATAACAAATATTACCATCCATATCAATGATATATACCTGATGATATTCCTGCCTTCTATCCAACATTGCATAGATATGAGGAATTCTCTTCCTGACATCCCCAAAAGTTTGTGCCTCATGTGCCCTGCAAATATGAGGCCTACCACCCTCATACTACATAAAATTTCTCTTAATATTCTCCTTACCACATATCCAACACTCTAACTGTTTGGTACCATCATATCTATTCTGCTACCCTCCATGTTGTGACCCATGTCCCTGTCTAGATATGTTGAAATTCTTGTATGGTGCAACATTATCTTTTTCTTCTACATTCTGAGGCCTTGTTCTTTCAGGTTCCATTCACATTTTTCTTTGTCTTTCCCTTTCCAAGATTGTGGAGATTTTGTCTTACGTTTTGAATGCTCATAACAATGCTTCAATTTCCCAATGACCTCCTCAAGTGACTAAGGCTCATCATATTCAATCTGATCTCTAAATACTAATGGAAATTCACTGACACACCCCTAAACTTTAGTCTTTTCATATTTAATATACTATACATACTGTTTGGTCAATTTAGTGTGTCCTAAATTGCTGCATTTAATTTGTCAATCCGGGAATCGTAAGCTGATGAAGTGCGGCGCACTATATGTGCAAGATAACCTATTTCTTAACTTTTTGTCGTTTTTGGTTTTTCTAAGATGAAATGGAATTTCTAAGATGAAAACAAGTTTGGTTATGTTTGTTCAAGGAAGTGATATCCCCTATAATGATTTACCAACTTGAAACTTTAAAAAGCAAATTGAAATTTACAATGACAAGACTTGAAAGAAAATGAAAATGTACTGCTGAAATGAAAAGGTGCTGCTAATTTAATAAATAAAAATAATGAACTACTGAGCATGAAGACCAAACTATTCTTGCTGCTGACTAAAACATAAAAGAAACTATGCTTAAGGAAATTCAAAATTGCAACAAAATAAATCTAAATCAGTTTACATCAATTTATCTTCTGACCCTTCATCATTAGTCCAACTATGATTTTCGGAAGTAATCATAAACAATTTGAGTAACTGATATTTAATTTGCAGAAAGTAAACTAATACTAAACCATACACTCATGATTCAATCCCTCGCCATCAGTCCAGCTGTGGCTTTCGGAGGCAATCGAAGATGTCATGCATGATTTAATATATCTAAATTTGCAGAAAAGAAACTAATACTAAACTACACATTTCATAATGCAATCCCTCACCATCAGTCCAGCTGTGGCTTTCGGAGGCAACTGAAGATGCTATGAGCAGCTTAATATATCTAAATTTGCATAAAAGAAACTAATACTAAACTACACATTTCATAATGCAATCCCTCACCATCAGTCCAGCTGTGGCTTTCGGAGGCAACTGAAGATGCTATGAGCAGATTAGTATATCTAAATTTTAACTACTGAAGCAAATAACAAAACTGAAATGAACAAAGCAATACTGAAATTAAACAAAAGCTATGAAAAGCAAATTAGCAGCAGAACATTCTAAAGAAACGAAATGAGAAATACACACTAATACACAAAACCTTAGCTGAGCAGGGGCCCTCTATACAGCCTTGGCAACGGTCCTCAAATACGAATTAAGTTGAAAAACAGAGTCTTCTCATATTAAAAAGCAGTCATTACAGAATGGTAATGTTACGGCACAAGTGCAGCGTAATCACTACAGAGCAGACTAATCAAAAGATAACAGAGACTACATTCACTAATATCGACTAACTTCATATGTGTATGCAAACGCAATATATATAACAACAAACTATAACTGTTTCCTAAATTTCATGCTAGTGGAGAGCACGTAGACCACTACGTCCACGGATATAGGAGCATGGCCGTGTTGGAAAGTAAATCTACGAAAGGTGGATGCTTGAATTCGACTCTAGAACCCTGTACAGATGTCGATTTAACCTCCGCAGGCTTATAAACGGCCGTATGGGTCTTCATGTGACACGAAACAGAGTCTGGCCGACATGAAACTCCATGGTTGACTTCCATGTGGACGCTTTTGACCACGGCTTCTTTGGATGAGTTTGCTTGAACCAATAGGACACGAACCATGTCCACGTCATTCCTGACCTGCCCATGTGGTTCGTTTCCCTTGTAGACACCTGTAGCATAGAGTTTCACAAAATAGCTGCGGAAAGTTGCAGCAGCTGCGGAAAGTGGCAAGATTCCGCAACTGAATGAACAAAATCTAAATCAAATAGCAAACACAAAAATATAATTAAAAACCATGTTAGATGCTCTTTTGCACATGATATTGACAATTTGGGAGGTTTAGGTGAGTGAAAAAGGTATGCAAAAATGTATGGAAAAGATGCAAATTTGGGACTCAACATACCCCCACTATGAAGGTGTTGCATGTCCTCATGCAACCAAAATTTTGATACTCTTTTTTTCAGTTCATGTGCCTTGATACTTCAGCCAGCACATCCAATCCTCTCCTCTTCTTCCTTGGTACTGCCAACATTCTGGGTTTCTTCATTAAGCACCTAAATTTGATATTTACAAGTGCTCTGCTCAATTTCTGGCATTTCCTTTTCAATTTCTTATTCTTTTTCTGCCATATTCCCAAATGTAACATAGTATTATCATGGATGATCTTGTCCAGCTTGCCTTGTTCTTTCAATGTTTCATTTTCATTTTTGATGTGCCTATTTAAAAGCTCCAGCTCAAAAATTTCATGTTTTAATGATTGAACTAAATCATCCTGCAATGTATGTGGCTGAATGGAAGAAGTACTTGGACCTGTGGCTGCCTTTTCCAAAGATTCTATATATTCATATACCTCCTGCTGCTTGGGGTCTATTTCAGGTGTCATTTTTATTGGGCTGTCCCCAAAATGCTGTGAAGGAGAGTTATGTTCAAAATCTGGCCGAAGAGGGCTTACATCAATATTTTGCTGAGAATAAGATGGAGTATGCTCATTGTCTGATTGGGAATGAAATGAACCAGGTTCACTAACTGACTGAGATGGACTATGTTCAGTTGGGGACTGTTCAGATGTCTCCTCACCCAAATCAATGAAATAAGGACCTTTAATTTGCATTTTTCTCAATTTTCCCTTTAGTCTGCTGCTTCTCCTCACACGCTGTGGTACACTACCCTTTTGTTTTTGTCTTCCTTTCTCTGCCTTCTTGGGTATAGATGACTGTTTTTGAAGATAAACTAATCTTTCTGATAGCACTTGATGATCTTCTTCTTCAGAAGAAGAAGTTTTATGTACAGCCTCAATGGTTTCTTTCCCTTTTGGTGTTATTGGCTTCTTACCCTTGATTTCCTTCTTCTTTCTTTTTACCAATCTCTCTTCCCTATCAGTTCTTTTCATAGTAGTAGTAGGGGTATTTTGGATTTCATCAATTGTTCTTTTCCTCCTACTTCTTCTTGTTGTGCTGGCTGCGGGAATTTCCTGAGTAGGAGTAATTTGGGTTTCAACATTTATTCTTTTTCTTCTACTCCTTCTTATTGAACTACCTTCAGGAATTTCCTGAGGTTCCTCAAAGAAATTTCTAACTAGAAATTGTTCCCATGTGTCTTTTCTTTCTTTTAACTCCTTTTCAATCAGAATTTTTATAAGGCCGTGGTGATATAGATGAGGCTCTACATCTCCTAAGTGTTTTTGAACAGTCACAACCATTTTCTTCAAGCTATTGAATAGAAAATATGGGAGATTGAGAGTTTGGTTTTCTAGAAAATTCATTAATAGCCTGGTATGGTACATGTACATGGACCCAAAACGGCCTTCACATGTAATGAATTTCTGAACAATTAGCAGTAAAGTGGCCCGTTCTTCTTTCAATGCATGCACAGGAATTCCTCTTTTAAAAACAGTTATGTCCATACCTTGGTTTTGTAAGATTGTTCTCCATGCCTCATCACTGATGCTTTTATTTTTGAACCAACGCTCTCCCTCCTGAAGAAGTTCTGTGGCTGTTGCTATAGTTGCTTCATTGACTGCAAACTTGAGGTCTCCAATCTCTGCTTCTGAGCCATCAAACGACCTTGCAAATGCTTTCGTAACTTCTCTGTGATAACCTCTGAATTTCTGAATAAAACGCAGCCATTTTTCTTTCTTCAATATCTCCTTTGCTTGTGGATATCCCTCTATAAACTTCAGTCCTTCCGGCTCTGCCCTTAGCAATTTACCCATTTCACTTCTCTGTTTTTTTCACAAATTTGCCTTCGTGAGGGTTTCAAATGGAAGTAGAATGGTTGAATGCTCAGGAACGAGCACAATGGCTGTGGGGATGTATCATAAAATGGGAATGAGCACCATAAACGGAATGGAGTGAGACTGTGGGTAGATATACGGGAGTGAGAATGAGCAAAAGGAACGAAACGGAATGAAACAGTGGGTAAATATCCGGGAGTGAGAATGAGCAAAGTGGGGTTTCGTAAACACGGCAGAGACACAACAAAGAGATTAACAAAGTATAATGCATTCGGCAGCGTTTTGAATTTTGGTGGCTGTGTAATAAATATGAACATGTTTCAATCAACGGTTATGAATTTATGCGGTTGTGAGAGTCCTTGGTCAAATCAAATACGTCTCATTATCTCTGGTGGGATATTGAAACATGAGTGAAAATCGGAATTTCAATGATAAAACCGTTTGTGAATGAATGCAAGAGGATAATATGGAGATCGTGAAAGGTTACGGAACTGTCAATATAATCATTGCACGTAATGGATAGAGCTCATGGTTCAAAACTATATAAAAATGTGTTTTTCAATGCTATTTGAAATAAATTTTATTCATACCTTTGGAATCTTTGCCTTTTCCCTTGGTCTTCAACTGATTGATCTCCATTGGTGTCTTGAATGCTCCATGTCTTCATTTTTGATCCTCTCACCTGCATTTTATTTTATAATTATGGAAATAATATCTGACTGTACATTCTCTTTGAAAACAGAGTAGTAGCTGCGGAATCTGCTTCTGGCTGCGGAAACTGGAGTCAGCTGCGGAAACAGATGTCAGCTGCGGAAACTGACACAGCTATTACTTGGATGAATAGAAATGAACAAATGACAAATGACCAGATGGAAATGGTCATGAAAAAGATTTTTATTGATGGAATGGAATGAAATGAAGTGAATGAAGTGGAATGAAATGAAATGAAATGGAATGAAGTGGAATGAAGTGGAATGAAGTGGAATGGGTGGTGACAAAGCTTGTGAAATAAAAGAGAGATTTTTTTTTCAGAAAATATAGAGTGTCAGGTGTCCCTGATTTTCACCCTATATTTTCTGTATAAGACTGCCAATCAATGATTGGTTTTCAGGCTTATACCATTTTTTATTTTTTTATTTTTTTTTATTTTTTATTTTTAACTGAAAAGAACAAAAGCTAGGCTGGTGGAGAAGAAGAATTCTTCTGTACCAGCCTGATTGCAGAACTTTCTTGAAACATTTTGACAAAATCCTCTTTTGAGAGTGGCTTATGATAAACTTTCAATCTATGGCCATTCACAATAAGAGGATTTTGAAACTCATCAATGGTCTTGATTCTTACCGCTCCATTGCTAAAGATCTTGTCAATCTCATATGGCCCAAGCCAATGAGTCTGAAATTTTCCTTTAAAATATTTAAACTTGGAGTCAAATAGCAATGCCCAATCTCCTTCTTGAAACTTCTTCTCTTTGATGTATTTGTCATGCCATTTAGCTCTTTGATATTGAACTAGATCAGTTCTTAGAATTGCCTCTTGTCTAATCTCATCTAGCTCATTCAACTGCTCCATTCTATGCTTTTGGGCTTCTGATAAGTCCATCCCCAACTGAACTGCTATCTTGAAGGTCTTGACTTGGAACTCAATGGGGAGCAAGACTTCTTTCCCATAAACAAGTTCATAGGGAGAATGTCCCGTTGTATTCCTCCATGTAGTTCTATAGGCCCACAAGGCTTCTGGAAGCCTTTCTGCCCAATCTCTTCTATGTAGATGAACAGTTTTGGTGATGATACTTTCAAGAACTTTGTTTGTGGACTCCACTTGACCATTTGCTTGTGGATGGTAAGGAGTAGATCTTTTGTGCTTGATTTTGTATTCTTCCATCAACTTTTCCACCAAATTGGATGTGAATTGGCTCCCCTGATCTGTTACAATTTCTCTTGGAACACCAAAGCGAGTAAAAATATCCTCATAAAGAAAATGAACAACTGGATTTTCAGTAGCAGATACTAATGCTTTAGCTTCTACCCATTTAGTAACATAATCGTACAAACCAATATATACTTCTTTTGCTTAGATGGTGGATTAATAGGTCCAATGAAATCTAAAGCCCATTTTTCAAAGGGTTCAATGAGTACCTGTGTTTGCAATGGCATTTCATTTGAAAGGGTAGGTTTCCCTACTCTTTCGCAGCTGTCACACCTTTTGACATATTGTTTTGCATCTTTGAAGAGGGAAGGCCAATAATATCCTAAAGAGAGGATTTTATAGGCCGTCCTTTTGTCTACAAAGTGTCCGTCGCATGGTTCATCATGACATGCCTTAAGAATATCAGGCATTTCATCTTCCCTGACACATCTTCTGATCACAAGATCTGGCCCTGTTTTAAACAATTCGTTAGAAATCCATGAATATTTTGAACTCTCCCGAATAATCTTTCGTTTTTCTCTTGGAAATAAATGTGAAGGTAGTTTCCCTGTAACCAAATAGTTAGCAATATCTGCATACCAAGGGGTCTTAATAGTTACTGCAAACAAGTATTCATCAGGAAATTTATCTTCTACAGAAGAATCTTCTTTAGTATTCTGAATCCTAGACAAGAAATCAGCTACTGTATTCTGTTTTCCTGGTCTATCCAACACAGTAATATTGAATTCTTGCAAAAGTAAAAGCCATCTTGTCACTCTGCCATTAGTACCAGGTTTGTTCATTAAATATCTAATTGCAGAATGGTCAGTATGAATAAAAGTTTCATAGCCTGTTATGTAATGTCTAAACTTATTAATTGCATGAACAACAGCTAAAAACTCTTTTTCAGTCACAGTATAGTTCAACTCCGTGGGAGTCAAATTTTTACCGGTGTAATAAATGGCATAAGGAACTAAATCTTTTTGACCCAACACAGCTCCTAGAGCTGTATCTGAAGCATCCGTAGAAATATGAAAAGGGAGTTTCCAATTTGGTCCTCTCAAGATAGGTGCTTCAGATATTCTTGTTTTCAAAGTTTCAAAAGCCGATTGACAATCAGGATCCCATTTAAATTCACAGTCTTTTGTAAGCAATTTGAAGAGTGGAGATGCAATTTTAGTGAAGTTTTCTATAAATCTTCTATAGTAACCAGTAAATCCTAGAAACTTCTAACATCTCTTTGACAATTTGGAATAGGTAACTTGGAGATGACTTCAAATTTTGATCTATCAACCTTAATCCCATCCCCTGAAATATGATGTCCTAAAACAATCCCTTCAGTAAACATCATAAAGCATTTTTCATGGCTTAATGAAAGGTTTGTTTCCTTACATCTTATAAGAACTTTTTCCAAATTTTCTAATGCCTCTTCAAATGAATTACCATAAACTGTAAAATCATCCATATAAACCTCTACACAATCATGGATTAGATCAGAAAAAATTCCTAGTACTGCTCTTTGGAATGTTGCTCGTGCATTACATAACCCAAAAGGAAGCACTTGGTAGGCAAAAGTTCCCCATGGACAAGTAAATGTGGTCTTATCTTGATCTTCAGGTGCTACCTGAATTTGATTATAGCCACTAAAACCATCCAAAAATGAAAAGTACGTTTTACCTGCTAATGTATCTAATACCTGATCAATAAAAGGCAAAGGAAAGTGATCCTTCAAAGTTGCTTTGTTCAATTCCCTGTAATCAATGCATACCCTCCATTTACCATTCTTTTTAGGCACTATAACCAAAGGAGAAACCCATCGGCTATCTAAAATTGGATAAATGAAGTTTACATTGAGAAGTTTTTGGAGCTCTTCTTTCACTATCTCCCTAAGATTTGGATGCATCCTTCTTTGAGGTTGTCTGATTGGTCTACTGTTTTCCTCAATATAGATATGATGGATGCAAGTCTTAGGATCAATACCCTTCATGTCAGTATACTCCCATGCAAATGCAATAGAATGTTTTTGCAAGATTCTGGTTAGTTCTTCTTGTTGTGACTTCTCCAAATGTTTGTTGATATTCAATGTATTTTCTGGAAAAATCTCAATAGCAGAATTACCAAACTCTTCCATAGAGTAAAGAGACATTTGTCTAGATGATAAATATTCTATGTCAGATTCCAACTGAAATTGTGTGGGGTCATATTCTGAAGATGTCTCAAAATTTTCTAATGTGTTCAGAATTTGACTATCCTCACTGATTTCAGAAATGGTAAAGAAAGGTTGTATAGTGTCCTCATCATCAACCCATTCATTGTCTCCTACTTCTGTGATTGCTTTTGCTGGAGGATACAAATTGAATTTCTTTGTCGAATTACTATTAGAAATGTACATGTCCCCAGATCTACAACTAATAAAAGCATCAGCTGTGGCTAGCCAAGGTCTTCCTAAGATAAGTGGGTGCCCTCCTAGATTACTCTTGGGAGTCAAAATCATAAAATCTACTCGATATTCCCAAGAATCTAAGGAGACTGAAATATCTTCTAATACACCATCTGGTTTAATAATTGATCGATCTGCAAGTTGCAGTAAAGTAGGTGTAAAAAGAAGGTTAGGAAGTTTTTGCTGGTCCATAGTCTGTCTACTCATAATGTTAATAGCAGCCCCTAAGTCAATCAATGTGTTTGGAATTTCTATCCCATTTATATGTGTCTTGACAATTGGACTTCCTGGATCTACATACTTCTGCATAGTAATTTTTCCCATCATAATGTCTACAATCTTTCCTACCAGGTGGATTCTTCTTGTGTCTTTTAGTTTCCTTCCTGGTCTTTTGAAACTCAACTCCTTTATGGTTTTTGCTAGAATAGGAATTTCTCGAATGGCTTGTAGCAATGGAATCTTGATACATACATTCTTCAATTCATCTAGAAAGTCATAGTTAGGCAACAAGATTTGTTTTTCCACCCCCTTATCAATTTGTAGTCTTTCAGGAAAAGGAGGTGTAGATGAAGATGTTGGTTGCTCAACTATAGGAGTTGTGGGTGTTAACTCTTCTTTTTCTTTTTGCATGCTTGAATTTTGAAGAGATTCTTCCTCAGAACCCTTATTGACTTGAAGAGAGTCCTCCTCAGAGGTATCTTGCTCTTGAATATCTATAGAAGGCTTTTCTAAAACTCTACCAGATCTGAGTTGTACATCGTTGAGAGGAACAATCATATAGGTAGGAAATTGTTGTCCTTCTACCATATAAGTAGTTTGAGGATTCTTATTGTTAGGATTTGGCAATGGCTGAGCTGGAAGTTGATTTGTCTTCTGTTGGTATGGAAGCATGAGTTGAGGATTTTTATTTTGTTGAGAAGGTTGTTGTTGTTGAAATGGCAATGAAAGTTGTGGATTTGGGCTTGGAAGTTGTGGAATTTGTTGACTTTGAAAAGATGGAGGATATTGATAAAATTGAGCAAATCTCCCATAAGGATTTTGCATCCCTTGTACCCATGGCTGATATGAGTTTTGATGTTGGGGCCAAGGTTGTTGCCAAGGATTCCAATTTGGTTGGGTTTGATAATTCATAGGGTTGTTAAACCCTTGAGTTTGTTGTCCCTGCCAAGGTCTCCTTGCGACAAAACAGAGAGATTCTACTGAATTTGGGTCTTCTTGAAAAACAACTTTGAGTCCAGGAATTGAAGGACAATCCTTGATCTCATGATTCTCTGAGCAAATCATACATGTTTCTACAACTTTTGCATCCAAGGGACATTCCCTTAAAGCATGTTTCTTCCTACATTTCTGACAAAAGATGGCTAAAGCATCTGTTTCTGCTTTCTGCTTGTTTTGGATTTTAAGGGTGTCTAGTTGTTCACTAAGGCTCCCTAAGATATCAGTTTTGAACTCATCAAGAAAATTACCAATCTCTGCCCTACTTACTGATCCAGTTGCAGATTTGTTAGCCCTAATAAGAGAAGGATCCCTAGGCCCTTTTCCAGTTTTAGATTTTCCTCTTGAGAGATGGACACATAGTTTTGTTATATCACGAAGTGGAAGTTGAGAAATGTCTCCTTTCCCCATCATGTTTAAAATATCTATCTATTCATCTCTAATGGCTTTTAATATGAGGGCTTTCAAGGTTTCATCATCTAAGTTGCTCATCTTTGCTCTTTTCAAGTTGTATTGAAATCTTTCAAGTAAATCTTCCAAGTTTTCATCTTCTTTTTGCATCATTTTGAATACCTCATCCCTGTGATTGGTGGGCATACAATAGTCCAAGTATCTATCCAAAAATGTTTGTTTCATATCATTCCAAGTCCTAATAGATTGAGTGGCTAATCCCATGAACCATTTCAAAGCAGATCCTTTCAAAGTTGAAGGAAATAGTTTGAGTTTTTGAGAATCTTCCATATAGTCATAAGTTCGGCACACTACTTCAAACTCAAACAGAAATGTTTCAGGATCCTCACTTCGCAATCCATAAAAGTTAGGAAGAACAGATGGTGAGATATTTTTCATTGTTGCATGAGTTTCCTCATCAACTATAGGGAATCCCAACAAATCCCTATTTCTACCATTATTTCCTTCACCATTGTTGTCTCCATTGTTTCCTCCTCTTCTACCTCCACCTCTATTTATTACTTCCTCTGCCATGATAGTTTCTTTAGAGTCCTTATAGTCCTCTAGTTCTTCTACCAAGGGAGGATGAGAGAAAGTCTCTTTGTTTTCTAAATGGGTTTTAGTAGGTGGTATAGGAGAATCCTCTAATTCAGATGTTCCTTGTCTTCCAAAAATATTAAGGCTAGGGGTAGATGGTGGTGAATCTGGTCTATGCCTTGAAGAAGATGGAGGTGTGAAAATCGAACTCTTGGCTTTAGCTATAAACCTTCCCCTAGAATCTCTTGCTCTATGCATGTCATTTTTTATTTTTATTTTTTATTTTTAAATTGGGCTAATAATTCTCTTTCTGATCTTCCAGGTCACACTAGGTGCAAGAAGAGAGCATACTTAAGAAATTACTAAACCAATAACTCTCTTTTCTGATCCTCCAGATCACACTAGGTGCAAGAGGAGAGCATACTTCAAGAAGTTATCAATTTTTCCCTTCTTTTATGATTTTATGTTTTTTTTTTAAGAAATTGGCTACCTAGTTACACTTCCCCGGCAACGGCGCCAAAATGTTTGGTCAATTTAGTGTGTCCTAAATTGCTGCATTTAATTTGTCAATCCGGGAATCGTAAGCTGATGAAGTGCGGCGCACTATATGTGCAAGATAACCTATTTCTTAACTTTTTGTCGTTTTTTGGTTTTTCTAAGGTGAAATGGAAATTCTAAGATGAAAACAAGTTTGGTTATGTTTGTTCAAGGAAGTGATATCCCCTATAATGATTTACCAACTTGAAACTTTAAAAATCAAATTGAAATTTACAATGACAAGACTTGAAAGAAAATGAAAATGTACTGCTGAAATGAAAAGGTGCTGCTAATCTAATAAATCAAAACAGTAAACTAGTGAGCATGAAAACTAAACTATTCTTGCCGCCAACTAAACACAAAAGAACTATGCTTAAGGAAATTCAAAATTGCAACAAAATAAATCTAAATCAGATTAGATCAATTCATTTTCTGACCCTTCATCGTTAGTCCAGCTATGATTTTCGGAAGTAATCATAAACAACTTGTGTAACTGATATTTAATTTGCAGAAAGTAAACTAATACTAAACCATACACTCATGATTCAATCCCTCACCATCAGTCCAGCTGTGGCTTTCGGAGGCAATCGAAGATGTCATGCATGATTTAATATATCTAAATTTGCAGAAAAGAAACTAATACTAAACTACACATTTCATAATGCAGTCCCTCACCATCAGTCCAGCTGTGGCTTTCGGAGGCAACTGAAGATGATAAGAGCAGCTTAATATATCTAAATTTGCGGAAAAGAAACTAATACTAAAATACACATTTCATAATACAATCCCTCACCATCAGTCCAGCTGTGGCTTTCAGAGGCAACTGAAGATGTTATGAGCAGTTTAATATATCTAAATTTAACTATCGAAGCAAATGAGCAAAATTGAATTAAACAAAGCAGTACTGAAATTAAACAAAAACTAAGAAAAACAAATTAGCAGCAGAACAATGTTAATCCCATGTCATTAGTCAAAAATCTCAAATTCGTCTGTCGCCTATCTAAACCCGAAACATAAACACCGTGCAAAGGATTAACAATCATAAAACATGAAAGACAGAAATGAAATGGAAATTATGGAAATGTATAAACAGAAATGAAACAACTTGCAAAATATGAACATATGGATGGATTATGATACAATGATTTTAAAAGAAACGAAATGAGAAATATACACTAATACACAAAACCTTAGCTGAGCAGGGGCCCTCTACACAGCCTTGGTAACGATCCTTAAACACGAATTAAGTTGAAAAATAGAGTCTTCTCATATTAAAAAGCAGTCATTACATAATGGTAATGTTACGGCACAAGTGCAGCGTAATCACTACAGAGCAGACTAATCAAAAGATAACAGAGACTACATTCACTAATATCGACTAACTTCATATACGTATGCAAACGCAATATATATAACAACAAACTATAACTGTTTCCTAAAGTTCATGCTAGTGGAGAGCACGATCTTCACTACGTCCACTGCGATATCCACCCATGGCCGTGTTGGAAAGTAAATCTAATAAAGGTAGATGCTTGAATTGACTTCAGAACCCCGTACAGATAAACATTTAACCTCCGCAGTTTAGAAACGTCGTATGGGCTCCTCATGTATTTTAAACAAGAGTCCCACTTCGATATGAAACTCCATGGTTGACTTCCATGTGCACACTTTTGACCACTCGCTTTCTTGGATGAGTTTGCTTGAACTAATATGATTTCTCTAGAATGTGTTGGATTGGGTTGCTTAAACACAAAGATGAAGCATTTGAGAAATTTCAAATATTCAAAGCTCTGGTTGAAAATGAATTAGATCTAAAAATCAAATGTCTTAGATTTGATCGAGGAGGTGAATACACATCAAATGAATTCCTTGAATTTTGTGAACAACATGGCATAAAAAGACAGTTTTCTGTAGCTGGCACTCCACAGCAAAATGGTGTAGCAGAAAGAATGAATAGAACAGTTCAACAAATGGCTAGAGCCATGCTTGATGATTCCAGAACACCTGACACATTTTGGGGAGAAGCAGCTCATACAGCGGTAAATATTCTCAACAAGGCACATGTTCGTGTAAATAGTGACAAAACGCCATATGAACTCTGGTATGGTAATCCTCCCACTGTGAAGCATTTTAGAGTTTTTGGGAGCAAATGCTTTATCAAAAATAATGATGAAAATCTTGGCAAATTTGAACCAAGAGCAGATGAAGGAATACTTCTTGGTTATTCCTCTCAAAGTAGAGCATATAAATGTTACAATAGAAGACTTCGAAAGATTGTTGAATGTATTGATGTTGTTATTGATGAGTCTCCTGCAGCTCCAAAAGAAGAAAAACAAACAACAGATGAAGGTGATGATGACGTATATCCTTCTACATCAAATAGAAATGATACAGAAAGTGAACCAAATGAAGAATCTGGAGATGATTTATCTGAAAAAGCTCCATCCAGATATGTTCAAAAGAACCATCCAGAATCTCAAATTTTGGGTGACAAGGGATCAGGTGTACAAACAAGAAGGACTCTTGTGGGATCTTCTAGCTATCTGGCATTTCTATCCATTGTTGAACCACACAATGTCAATCAAGCTAGCAAAGATGAATGTTGGATTCAAGCCATGAATGAAGAGCTTGATCAAATTGAAAAGAATCACACTTGGGAGTTAGTTCCAAGACCACATGATAAAAATGTCATTGGAACTAAATGGATATTCAAAAACAAGTTAAATGAGAATGGGGATGTTGTAAGAAACAAAACTAGACTTGTTTGCAAGGGGTATACTCAACAAGAAGGTATAGACTTTGAAGAAACTTTTTCTCCTGTAGCTAGACTTGAAGCCATAAGAATGTTTCTTGATTTTTCAAGTTTTCAACAAATCAAAGTCTATCAAATGGATGTTAAATCTGCATTCCTCAATGGTGATCTAGAAGAAGAAGTTTATATAGAACAACCAGAAGGATTCATTTTGGGAAATGACAAAAATCTTGTTTTTAGACTTAAAAAGGCTCTATATGGTCTCAAACAAGCTCCAAGGGCATGGTATTATCGTCTTCACAAATATCTTCATCAACAAGGATTTTCAAAGGGGTCTGTTGATAGCAACTTATACACAAAAATTGAAAATGATAAACTGTTGATTGTGGTTGTTTATGTTGATGATATCATTTTTGGAAGTAATGAAGAATCTATGAGTAAAAAATTTTCATCTGTCATGTAGCAAGAATTTGAAATGTCTTTACTTGGGGAACTAACATTCTTCATTGGCTTGCAAGTGCATCAAACTACAGATGGTATATTCTTATCACAAGCAAAATACCTTAAGAAAATTCTGAAAAAGTATGGCATGGAAGAGTGCAAACCTGTAAGTACACCAATGATAATCGGATGTAATCTCAGTTCTCATGATGATTCTCCCACGGTGAATCAACCAGAATACAGATCTATGATTGGAAGCCTACTTTATCTCACTGGGACTAGACCGGACATTATGCATGCAGTTGGGATTGTTGGACGATTCCAAGCTAATCCAAAAGAGTCTCACCTTCAGGCTGTCAAAAGAATATTCAAATATATACAAGGAACTCAAGACTTTGGACTATGGTATCCAAAGAATACTGATATTACTCTTCATGCTTACACTAATGCAGATTGGGCTGGAAATGTTGATGATCGGAAAAGCACTAGTGGTGGTGCATTCTATATGGGGCCCCAGTTAGTATCTTGGTTCAGCAAGAAGCAAAACTCTATTGCTTTATCTACAGCAGAAGCATAATATGTGGCTGCCACATCATGTTGCACTCAACTTCTTTGGATGATGCAAACCTTACAAGATTTTCAAATCAGATGTTCACCACCTATCTCCATTATGTGTGATAATACAAGTGCCATCAATATCTCAAAGAATCCTGTTATGCATTCGAAGACCAAGCACATTCCCATCAAGTATCGCTTCTTACGTGAACAAGTGCTTGAACAAAAGGTGAAGTTGGAGTATGTTCCCTCCAAAGAACAATTTTCTGATATCTTTACCAAACCTCTACCCAGGGAAGCGTTTGAATATCTCAGACAGAAGTTGGGAGTAGTCTCTGCTGTGCAGAAAATTAGAACAGCTTAAAATTCAGAAGTTTAAATTGGATACGCAGGTATCCTGAAAGACAGTCGCGTATATACGTGAGTTCATACAAAGAAAACCGTGTATGGTTGGTTGCTGAAAATTTTTTTTTGGGGTCAGCATTCTTCAGCACAGCTGCAGTGCTGTTTGGTATCTCTGATACTGTTTGATATCTCTGGTGGTGTTCCAGTTCTCATAATTCTGTTTCATTCTCTAATGATTTGAAAAAGATGCCTTGATGATTTGTTGTTGAAAGTGTTCAGGATGCACAAACTAAGGGGGAGCCTTGGTCATATGTAAAGGATGCTTGGATGCACAGGTTCAGGGGGAGCATGAGCCTTGCTGAGTGTAATGCATTGTTGGCATTATGATGTTTCTGAAATATGATCTCTCTTTTGAGGTCTTGTTGGTATTGGTCATAAAAATTCATAATTTAAATTTGTTGTAAAGATCATGATGAGACCGATGATGTAAATTATAATATTCAGTCATGTAAGGACTTGTTCAAATTTTTAAACCCACTTGGATGGGTAGTTGAGTCAAAATGTGTAAACCCTCTTGGTTGGGTATTTGTGTCTCTTATGTAAATCCACTTGGGTGGATCTTTGATGTAAGTATGAGTCCTTGGTGATATGAAAGGTCATAGAGTCATGTACTTCATTGTAGAATATGTTTGAAGACTCAGCATGAACTCAAGGGGAGCATGGTAACTTCAGTACACATCCAATCTACAGCGCTCTACATGAGGAGAAATATCTTGTGTTGGTTTTGATCCGCCCTTTGCCCTTGATGTCAAAGGGGGAGAGTAACATGGTGTTTGAATAAAGGGAGAGTAACATGGTCATTGTATAATGGTTAGAATCAATGTATCCATCTGTTGTGATGATCAAACACCATCATGGTTGCCATCAAGTCCAAAGGGGGAGATTGTTGGAAATATGATGCAAAGTGTTGTCCTTGATGGCAACCCACTTGATGAAGATGATGGTAACCTACTTGATGAAGTTACTCTTGTTTATTAATGATGTACATCTGATGTTTCTACAGAGCAGCTCTGATGAAATAATGAAAGGAATTAAAGTATGTGCAAGAATAATGATGGAAAAGGTATGTCACAAGGCATACACGGTTTTTTCAAGGAGAAGTCACGTATGTGCGCGGAAAAGTATGTGTCAAGTCGTGTATGCCCTATTGCACTCTAAATCTCTAAAACCAGGGGAATTTACCATGGTATTGACCCACTATTTTGAGCGCTTGATTATCTATTTGATCCCGTCCAGAAATACCATTGGTGTCGTGTGGTTTTGACTCATGGTATTGACAAAGGCCAAATTTTTTTAAGGAGAAGAAATTCATTGTGCAAGTGGCAGCAAGTGTCTGGGCTTTAATGAATACTTCACTCTGAAGTTAATCTGTATGGTTGAACTCTTTTCTTAATCAATAGATCTGAATCTTTGATGCACCTGTGAATATGATGAAGGTTCAAAATCTCTAGATTTGGAAATGATGAATCTCTAAGATGATCTGAAAAGAGGTAATGAAGACCTGGCACAAATCTGTTGAAGAAGTTGAAGAAATCTGGGTAAGCTCATAGATCTAGTCTGTTCTGCAAAGTTTATCTTTTATAGATCTATACGCAGGTTCATCTCATGGAAAGTGCGTATATACGCAAATATGTTTAAGCAAAGGCGCGTATGGGCTGTTAAGGGTTTTCTGAAAACTGCACAAATGTATACGTGGGTTCACTTCATTAAAAGCGCATGTATACGCGGGTCTGTTTAAATAAAAGTGCGTATGATATCTGAATTGATGGTTGCTCAAAGCTTATTGAGTTTCTGCATATCTATTCTGAAGTCTTGGCTATCTCTGATATTCTGGTTACAGTGGTTTCACTGTTCTGTTTGATGCAATGGGAAAAGGATGTTTGTTGATAAGTGAAGGATTGTGTTGAAGCTGTCTGATCCAGTTTGAAAATTGATGAAAAGTGGTCTGCAGTGGATCTGAGGGTTGAAGCCTTCAGTCTGAAAGTAGATTCTTTCTACCAGTAGAGGTTGGTGTTAATATCAGGGGGTAGTAGCTCCCTTCCAGGTGAGGCTAGTAAACGAGAGCAGGGGGTTGTTGCTCCCCTCCAGGAGAGGTTGGTAAACAAGAGAAGTTTATAGCCTTCTGCAGGTGGGTGCCTGCGTGCTGGTATGAGTCTGCGCCAATACATGATTGTAAGAAGTTTCCTTAATAATAAAGATTGAAGACTGAGACAACGGTAGCGGTGGTTTTCTCCCGAATTGGGTTTCCACCTAAAATCCTGGTGTTCATGTGTGTTTCTTATATGTGATGATTATTCTGTTCTTTCTACACCTGTTTACTGTCCTCTAAACATCTGATGAATAAGTAATGCAATGATCTAATTCAAGTTTTAAATGCATAATTAGTTCATTGTATATACGCGAGTTCTGTAAAGCATATCCATGTATATACGCGAGTTGGCTTCAAGAAAGTAGCGTATGGATTTTTTAAGAAAGAAATATCAAAGTTTTCTTGTCTGCACTAAATACTGATTCACCCCCCCCCCCCCCCCTCTCAGTATTTTTCCCAACAATTGGTATCAGAGCAGGTCCTTCTGAAAAAGCTTAACCGCTAGGAGGAAGATCAAGCAAGATGAGCAATCAAGAGGGAACAACATCTACCAAGCCTCTGCTCTTCAACGGAAGTAATTTAATATTCTAGAAAATAAGGATGATATCCTATCTTCAGTCTATGGGAGCAGATATATGGGCTATTGTTGAACAAGGATATCAATATCCAGCCACTGTACCAACATATGCAACAGAAAAGAAGAATTATGAGACAAATGCAAAGGCGGTCAATGCTCTATTGGGGAGTCTAACTGAATCAGAATTTGTCAAGGTCATGCAGCTGAATACAACAAAGGCAATATGGGACAAAATCATTCTAAGTTATGAAGGTGATGCAAAGGTAAAAAGTGCAAAACTCCAAACTCTCATAATAGAATATGAAAAATTAAAGATGCATAGTGATGAGAGTATTGCTAGTTTCTTTTTACGTCTTGATGACATTGTAAATCGTATGAGAAATCTGGGAGAAACAATAGCCGAATCTACTTTGGTTGAGAAAATTCTAAGATCACTAACGGAAAATTTTGAGTCAAAAGTTTCTGCTCTTGAAGAAAAACAGGATCTTCAAAATCTTATTGTGGTGCAGCTTCATGGCATACTAACTTCTTATGAAATGAGAAGAGGAGGACCATCTGAAGTCAAAGAAGTTGTTTTTAGAGTTTCTACAAAAGGGAAAGGAGTACAAGAAGCAGAAGGATCAGGATCTATCTCAGAAGAAGATGAGGTAAATTTTGTAAAGAATCTTCAACTTGGCACAGGACGGTTCAGAGGTAAGCTTCCTTTCAAATGTTTTAATTGTGGAAGAGTTGGTCATTATGCTGCTAAGTGTCCTCATAAAGAAACACCTGCAAAAGGGAAGGAAGTAGCAAGAAGAAATAAGAACCGATCTAGCACTAGAAAAAGTTACTATACTCATGAAGACAGTGATGGGTTATCTGATAGTGAGGAAGAAGGTGAACAAGATCTTAGACTTCTTATGGCTTTTGATAATGAATCTAAAGAAGAAAAGGATACTTTTATGGATGCTCTAGAGGACAATGATTTTCTTAATGAAAAAAATCAACTCAAAATATGCTTAGAAGAAAGTAAAATAATCATAGAGACTCTGAAAAATCAGATTGAAGAAGAGAAGAAGCACAATGAAAAATTAGAATGTGAAGTGGTAAGTCTAAGAAAAGAACTTGAGAAAGTAAAGACTCTGAATCTTAGATTTGCTAAAGGATTTGAAACCTTAGATGAGATTATCAAGGTACAATGTTCTCCTCTTAGAAAGACAGGTCTTGGATATACCGGAGAATATTCTCAGGCTTCAGCACCAAATTATCTAAAAGCAGCTACAACTGGTCTACAACATTCTGCCACTCAGCAAAGGGATAAAGAATCTTCACAGGTAAAGCATGATCAGCTCAAATCAAAGAACTTCAACACAAATACTTTTCAAAGGAACACCAACCAACAGGTAAATTCAATTAGAAGATTTCATGATCGCAGAAAATCCTGGTGTTCATGTGTGTTGCTTATATGTGATGATTGTTCTGTTCTTTCTACACCTGTTTACTGTCCTCTAAACATCTGATGAATAAGTAATGCAATGATCTAATTCAAGTTTTAAATGCATAATTAGTTCACTGTATATACGCGAGTTCTGTAAATCATATCCGCGTATATACGCGAGTTGGCTTCAGGAAAGTAGAGTATGGGTTTTTTAAGAAAGAAATATCAAAGTTTTGTTATGTACTAATCTTTAGGATTCACCCCCTCTCATTATTTTTCCCAACACTATCATGCTTGCCATGTTTCTCCTTTTTTTCATCTTCATGCAACTCCCCCTATAATCATGATTTCATTCTTTTTAAAATGTGGCACAAGAGAGATGCCCATAGTTTTCATTTCTTCATGTGATCAACTAGTTCCCCCTACCTACATAAAATCCTCCTTGCTCTCATTTTTGCTTATGGAAACCAAGAAAAAAAATATTTCTATTTTGAGTGGAAGGAATCTTCAACAATGGATGTGTGGCGGAGACAAAATAGCATGTTTTTCTTCCCCTAAGCTTTGCATGCTCCTTGATATAGATGATAATAGAAGAGACCAACTTATCAATATTTTCTATAAAAGTTATGAAAGATGATTCATCATAGTCATCAAGAGAGAGATATCTATGTGTCTCATGGAATTTTTGTCCTTATGTGACTCATAAAGGGTTGCATCAATAATAATCAAATGTCACAAGCTCCCCCTAACAATATGCATGATATTCTTCTTAGAAGGCAGAATCTCAACATGAAAACTTGGAATATCATATATGCCTATGATTCCTGCATCTAATTAATAGCATGCATTGATGTTTTGAGCATTTAGGACACATTCATATGATCTCCTTTTGGTTCAACATGCTTCCTTCTCCAAAATTTTCTAACTATATTTTCATGCTTGGTTGTCATGGTTTTAGCTTGTTTAGGGACCCATTCATATTACAATTAAGAGCCATATGACTAATATTATGACATTTGTAGCATTCCATAAATGAGGAGGCATGATTTCTTCTAGAAAAGTTTATTATAGGAGACTGATGGGAGCCATTATATTTTTCCTTGATGTATGTTCTACAATCCTTTGCCATGTGCCCAAATTGTTTACAAAAGTAACAATAACCAAAAAATATACTTTGGTACCTCAAAGATGGATATTGCCTTGATGCACTCTAAACTCATTCTTCCTTAAGATTCTTTGATCATATTTATTTCCTCTTGCATTCTTAACACCATCTGCATATATTATTGGAGTAGGGTTTCTTACAATGTCATCTTGACTTTTCTTCTTGCTTCTACTGGAATTGGGGGCGTTATCATGACTTTTATGATAGTCCACATGCTTGTTATTTGATGCATTAGGGTTTGCATTGATTTTGTTAGAGGGGTCAACTGCATAACCAAGACCATATTTATTTAGGGGGTATATTTGATGACTTAAGATGTCATCCAAGTTCTGTGAACTCCTTAGATACTTATTCAACTGATAAAATTATTTTCTTAGGGTAATCATTTATTCCTTCATATTTTCACATTTTTCATCCCTCTTTGTTAGTTGGTTCTTTATTTATTGCATCCTCCTTGTTTCTTCACATGTTTGGGCCTTGAGAAAGGTGAAATTTGATTTCAACTTGATTATTTCTTTGTATTTTTATTCAATTTGATATGTCATGGCATTCCTTTTCATTTCTGCTTCACCAACTTGTCCTTCTAGGAGGATCAAACCTTCCATCACTATTTCAACTTCTTGTGCTTTTTTATTTTATTCTTCTAGCTAAGTTTTAAGAGAGGAAACCTCTTCTTTATATTTACAAATTTTTTCTTCAACTTTGTTCAAGTCCTTAGATATTAGATCAATATGGTTTGTCAAATTTCCTTCTTTTTTTTTATTCCTTTAGTTGGTTCTTCATTTTCGATATTCTCTTTTTGATGCAATTCCTTGAGATATTTATATCTTTATTCCTCTTATAGTTTTAAGTGAGAATTTTTTTTTTTTTTAATTTTTGAGTTCATGATAGACATCTTGTACCTGCTTCTTGATCTCCTCATTTCCTTTTATTGGACTTTTTATTTCTTCTAGGGTAGCTACATGCTTCACCTTAAGGTCTTCTTTGAATTTTTCTTCATCTTCTAGGTCTTCATTTCTCTTGGTGTCTTCAACTTTGATTTCAGCTATAATTTATGGCTTTGTATCATCCTTATTCTCTTGGCTATCTTGAAGATTCTCCCAAATCTCTTTCGTTGATGAACATTTCTCCATTTTGACTTTTATAGGATTAGGCCACTCAAGATTTCCTTTACCACTATTACATTATGTTACTTGGACTATTATTTAACGTGCTTATAGTAATAACTGATTCCCAAACTTTAAAACCTTGAGCCATTAAAAATAATTTGATTCTACCCTTCCATACTTCAAAATTTGTTCCATTCAACATGGGGGATTTGACAACTTGGTTTTCATATGAAATTTTGACTGAGGAAGAGACACCTTCAGAAGGTTTGGAGCCTTTCTTACTTGATCTTTCCATTTTTTTTCTAAGGATCTACCTTCAAGTTGTTAGGTTGTGAGTGAAGGTACTGGGCTTGATCCCAATTGTTGGAATCATGATTGCCATTACACCAAAATCTACAAGTATTAGTAAATAGATGCATGACCAAAGTCAACGGATCCATGAGAGGCGGTTAAGCACATGTCACAAAACACACAGGGAGCGTTATTTTATCAAATGTACAAAAAATAGGTGGGAGGCCTTTGGGAGTCTCAAATACCTTGGAATTATTGACCAAGATTATTTGGAGATATGGAGAAATAGATGATTTCGATGTTTGAACATCTTGTGAGCATAATTGTGCAATTATGACTCCTTGTTATCTCTTTAAAATATTTTTCACTCCATCATATTTGATCATATTCCTTAGTTTCCCTGTGATACCCCTTAATTCAATTTCTTTTCCTTCCCAAGAAAAATTCAAGAAAAGTTCTTGAAAATTAAAATTTATCGTCCCCAAAGATTGTAACCATTAGACTCCTAATACAACATTAACACCACCCATTAGAATGGAAATAATTATAATATTCAATACATATTCCCACATGGTTAGATTGATATTATGGCACTTCCATGAGCAATTTATAGTTCCTCCATTTGCAACCATCACTTGAAACTCTGGTGTTATATATAGAAAGAAATGTGATTCCTTGGCTATCTTACAATGAATAAAATTATGGGTAATAACATAATAGATCAAATCTATTACCTTTTTTTCTTGATATATCCTTCTATATTAAGAGTTTTAGAGTGGTAATTCATGCCATTTCATTACAAAATATGGTCAGATTAATTTCTTTTTTCTCTAGGGTTGGTTCCTGGTGTATATCCTCTTATTTTGATGTTTCGTGTTCCTATTCTTCCTCCTATTCACAATCTATGTGAAACAATGTATTCTTAGCACACTTATGACCCTTAGTGTATTTTCCATCACAACTATAGCAAGGTCCTTTTGCTCTTTTTTCCTCCAGTTGTGGCTTCAACCTTGTAGGTTGTGGGAAGTTAGGATCAACAACACTTCCATATTTATAGTTGTGAGTGGTAGACTTCCTTGTTGCCATAATTTTGATTTCAACTTTTATTTACACCTTAAATGTCATCTCCAATGAATTAGGTTCCAAAAGGAGAACGCTATGTTGGATTTTATTCATCAAAATACCTATGAAGACATCAATTGTATGATCCTATGAAATATCATTTACCTTGATATTCAATGTTTGGAAGTCCTAAATGTGCTCCACCATGAACCCTTTTTTTTTAGATTTATCAATTGGATAAATAAGGTATTACTCTTTGTATTCTCATAATGTGCTACCAATTATTCCATAAAAAATTTCCAAGTGAAAATTAATTTATGAGAACAAATCCATCAATACCACATGAACCAGTTTTGTTATAAATATAAATATGAAATGTGTACCTTTTGTTTGAGAGACGCATCATGTAGATAAAATAATTGTTCCATGTGTAGTATTCATGTTACCGGATGCTTGCCATCAAACTTCCTGACATTGACATTTGGAATATGGTTAGTCTTAAACCCACTATTGGAGTCTCTAAAATCATAATTCATATTCCTTTTGTCCTCATCATGATTTTCATGGAGTACCTTTGTCACCACTAGGAATAATTTCTTGTAGAAACTTTGTCTAAACTTCCTTCAAACCTTCCAGGTCCCATTTTATTTATTTTTTAAACCATCCTTAAAATCTTCCATATTGATATTCATCATTTCTTCCTTGTTTATTTTAAACCATTCTTCAAACCATCCATCTTAGCTTCCAGTTCGTTTCTTGTTACTCTTTGCGAGAATGAAATTTGTTGCACTTGGTCTCATAATTTTGAAATATCATGTTGCATTTATTCCTCTTCTTCGTGCATTATACTAGATATTTTTTTTGCCTTACTGGGTGTATCCATTTTCTTGTTACAAGGCATATTGTGACCAAATAATGGTCTCTATGCTTCACTATGCTCTTTGAATCACTTCAAAAAGTATATATATATATATATACACACACACATATTTTTCTTTCTTTTAGGATCTCAATATTGAAACTATTGTATCTTTTTTATTTTCACTCTCCAAGGTCTAAAATTTTGTGTTGTGGTAGCCCTTTGAGTCTTATTTCGAATGCCACAATCTATACCTAGATTGGATTCTTAAAGGTAGAGTTATGCCCAATATCCCATGCTGACATGATTATGGACCACTTTAGTATATCAATCTTGTACATAATTCCATGTATCATTATTTCAACCTTTAACCCTGAAAATGATACATGATAAACTACAGTCTGTGATATTTCAATCTCTTTTTACAAAATTCAAATCTGATGCTCATAGATAAATTTATGACAATTTTTCGTAAGTCACATATTTTAGATTGAATTCTGGATCAAGAAAAAACCCTAACTTCTTCAGACCATATCTCAAAAAATATAGCAAGCCAATATTTTATTTTTTCACAAGAAGTGCATCAATATTTCAGATCCACGTGGTAGAAAGTTCATCTTGTGCAGAATTTTTTTTATAGAAAACAATACTACCTATTTGAAGTAATGAAACCTTAGAATTCAAAGCTCTGATACCAAATTTCATGCAACCAAATCACAAAACAAAAAAAAATATAGATCAACAAATTGAAAAATAAACTCTTCGAGGGGTCAACCTCCTTTACATCACATAAATTAACAATTATTGGATGATACAAATGACAAGATATCCTTGGCATATATAGGAGTACAAAGGGTCACAATATGATCAAAGCCTATATAAAAATAATAATGTAGGGGCACAACAATAACAATTGTGGGATTATTTGGGGCACAACAATAACAATATGGGGGTTACGTGGGCAAAAAATAATAATAAGGGGAATACACTAACAATAAAAATAAGGAGGCTAAACTAGTATTATAGGGAACAATAACAACAACTATTGGTCTCAAGTTTAGAGTGAGTTAGATAATAATGAGTTTTCTTCGTTGGGTTCCACTAGACAAAAAATCCCCACCCCACCCCTTAATTTGGGATTTGTTTTGTGTTTCAGAGTTGCTGGGGTCAATTTAGGGTAGCTTTCTGGTTCCCCCTTTTTCATTGGTTTCAAATGTTTATGAAATGGGAGTGTGATATGAAGGATTTAAATCTCCATGGTTTGAATCTCATCAACCACAAGAATAAGCTTGTATTGTACAAAAACATTGTCTCAATATATGAAGGTATCTCAGTCCCAACTATATACAATATTCTCTGTTAACCAATTCCCACTCTTTTTCATCGAAATGTATCCATGTCATATTGAGAACGTGCTCAAACTTCTCTCCCCAAATATTCTTCATCCTTCCTCATATCTAGTTATGCTTGCAACATCATACTCAACCTCGGTCATGACACAAACCTCTCTTCCAAGATACCATGGTAGATCTCATACTAAGGCATCACAAAAAAGTGTTTATATCATCAATCATGATCCTCAATGTGTATTAAGTGACTTAATCATGAATTCACTTAGGTTATATGCACATAATCTATATATACAGACATGTGTTCAATACGGAACATCACTGCTTCAATTAACTATCGGTTTCCAAGTCAAGTTCAACAATGTCTCTTCATAAATTCTTGAAATTCACTTGGAGTGTCCAAGGATTTTCATTTCCACTTTCCAAAAACTTCTTAAATAGCTTCGCAACAGATATATATATATAGATATATATAGATATATATATTCCAAACTTTAGAAATTGATTCATCATTCCATGATTCATTATTTTGAACTTCGGAAGTCATATCCCTCTTATCATCGGCTCAATACCTGTCAAGAGTAGACCATAAATATATAAAACACAAATCAAATTCATACCCTGGACCCTTTTGAATTAAAGGCTTGAATCAACACATATTCCTAGCATCATCGTGTAACTATCAATGCAGACATACCTGGCTCGGGGAGCTTGCTTCATACAATACTTTCTGCAAACATAACACTTTACCAAACCAATATGATTAGTGTTACATAGATCAATATTATGAAATCAAGTCAACTAACTCAACTTGTTCGCATAAATTCTTAACACAAGTGTGTGAAAAGAGATCATTTTAGCTATGTGTGACAAACAACCCTTAAAAAAAAAAAAATCTTAACTTCTTTAGATTTGCAATCGATAGTTAAAGAAAATGCTGCAAAAAATATAATCTATGCAGTAAAAGTAGTTAAACAGTGAAAAGAAATAAGAATTTCTCCATACATCCAACGGAAAAGACAAGATATAAAGAATTTTGAATATATTATAACATCTGGGAAGGGAAAAAATAACAATGTTATGAGTCCCCCTCAATGGGATGGGTTCTTGGCTATCCTCGACGCTTCAAATCCAAAAGTTTCTCTCTCTCAATGGTGTAGAAAACCCAAAATGTGTTGAACTCTATGGGAGCTCAAGAAGTAAATAAAGTAGTAGCAGCAATGAGAATGATCAAAGCTCGACAATGCAAGTGATCAAATTGAATAATGAATGGAAAAACCTCCTATTTATAAAAAAATATTGAGTTATCCTCGATAATGGCGAATAATAAAATATTATTTACCAAGATCTAGATCTAACCGCTTGGAATATTTTATTATATTTTGTTGGAGGGAAAATATTTGCTAAATACCTTTATTTAGAAATAATAATAAAATAAATTATTTATTTATCATTTCAAGAATGTGGTTAAGGAATATTTAACAAACAATGATTTGTTTAACTATTTCTAGGTGATTTAGTCAAATTTAACAAGGAATAATAACTAAATAATGATTTAATTAATTATTCCAAGAGAAATTTAAGATAAATAATGATGTATCTAATTATTTCTCATAATGTTGTTAAATATGACCAGGAATATTATTTAAATAGTGGTTTAATTAATTATTCCTAGAGGAAAATCAAATAAATAAGGATTTATTTAATTATTCCTCATGGGGTTTCTTGTTTTAACCAGAAATAACTTATTAAAATATGTTTTATTAAATTATTTCTAATATTGAAAGAAATTTTACTAAGGTAAAATTGGTCTTACATGGTGTACTTCGATCCATCTAATTGTAAATGGTTAGATGAACAAATTTTGGTGTAACAGATTGCCCCCCAACGTGCGAGTGTTCGGAGCTAATCGTATGACGAAATTACATTATAACAACACAATCACTAAACACCAAAGGGGAGTCAAAGATAGAGGGACACATAGACAGAGTGAAGCGAGAGAGGACAATAACCTAGGAGGCGATACATACAAATGATATAATTCTCTTTTAATTTTTTTGGTACCTATTCTCAGTGAGGCGAGGAAGGCATAACTATGCCCACCGAGATGACAACGTATAAAGAATAATGGTGTGCCCAACAAAACGAAACTTGGAAATAAAATACATGATAAATGATACATGACATGCTGGCGTAAAAATGTACCAGACAAAAATATAATGGATCCCAAATACATATTGCACCTGGAGAAACATGAGCCAGGACTAAATACAATAATATATGAGTACATGAGACATAATAACAACCGAAGAAGCCCTAATAAATAGGAAAGGGCTCTGAAAATATGAATGGATCATCTGAATGATACATGCATGCTATGGGTGTTGCAAGCAGCTGAAACCGAACCCATCAAATCTGTAGAGTTGCATCTGAGGCTTTAGCATAATCTAAGGTCATATGGGCATGTGGGGGGCTACCTAAAGGGCCACTACCTCATGAGGTATGAAACATCTCACACACACCTGGGTATCACTGGTATCATCTGCTGAATCACCAAACCATCAAGTATACAAATCTCGATCATGAAATAATGAGTTGAAGCTGAGTAGATGAGAAAAAATCAAGTTAAAGGAAATGATGAGTCCCTTTCCTGATTCAAGGCACTAAGCAATAATGGAAGCTGGAACCAAGGTACACCTCCCTCCAGACATGTCTTCTAGAATGAATGTGTTGATGTCGACAGAAGGAGGTCCGTCATAGGTGAGGCAGTGAGGAATCCGCAACTAAGGCATGAGGGATCATAGTAAAGTGACTGATAGACTGACACTCGGGATGACGATGGAATAGGGGATACTGATTAGTGAACGAATGACTTCCCTTGTTAGAGCATCAAAAGCATGGATGACCTGGCAGCGACTGAATCAACTCCAGAGGGGATGGGGGATAGTATGACTAAAGGCCAAAATGGGCAACACGAGAGAGAGACAAGGAAAAAATGGATGAAATACTGTAAAAGGAGGCAAAGTGACTCGAGACAGACTCCATAAATGTGATGGTGACTCAACTTGGATGCTCTGAATAAGGGTGAATCGATGATGCTTCCACACAGAATAGGCCTGGTGGGGGCCATAAAAACATGAGAAAAAGATGGTTACTCATGACGAAAATCGACACACGTGTTGAAAAGTGTGAAGGCAAACTAGTGCTACAAGTACAAGCAACACAAGTGAATAAATCTGACTTTAAGAGGTGACAAAATGACCCTTCTTGGAAAAATGGCTTCCTGGTGAACTGTTGAATTACCAAAAACAAAAGGATACCCATTATAGTTCTCAATGAGAGCTTTCCAACGATGTTGATTTTTCGTCAAACTGAACTATAGTTTGGTGGAAATTGGCGAAAGAACATTTAGGGTTTCTCTTTTAATAGGGTGATTTCCCCCGAGTTTTATTCATGTGCTAGTGGAGCTGTGGTGAATTTGGAGAGGAGGAGAAGGCACTAAATCCTGCGGTGATAATAGCAGACAAACCGACCATTGGAATTAGGATTCGTCAGTTGTAGGTAAGTGGCCTAACCTTCCTCTTCATTTTTAGTGGATCATTTTTTCAGATTAGGTGCCCAGGCCTTAGGAATAGACCTCTACCCATCCTCATGATTAACTCGCACATTCTACAGCCTGTACTACAACCTGGCTCATAGTTTCCAGAGGGGAAAACTACGAGCTTGTGACTCCAAAGGCTGAAAAGTGTGAGTTGTCCCGAAGGTGAGATTTTGGCTATTTTTTTGCTGAGGGCTGATGCATTTTACCTTTTATGAGATGGAAAACATGATGGTTTTGTGCAAGTATGGAATAGTTGAGGATAAAATTGCAAGAGAGGGATTTCGATGCGCTTCATGCCAAGATTTAGGGGGATCATGTGGTACGAGGAGCACTTGCAAGGTATAGGGTTCTCAAGTTGGTTGAGAACCAACTAATGAGGGTAGGTGAGCCCTTACTATCGAGGATAGTCAGTTGTTGGGATATAGACTAGGAGGCCTTTATGGTGCAGGGGCACAGGATCAAGTTGACCATCTAGGACATATAAGGGCATGACCATTCTGATCGGTGATCTAAAGAGGCTAGAGACACGGGCTGTCGCCGTAGCAGTTTTGCAGATCCTAGGCGACCAGGCATTCCATCACATTACTAGGGGCAGATGATGTTGGTAGAGAGTGTTCTGAGTGGGACCTACTATGGGTGGGCCCAGATGATGCCTTCATCAGTGAAATGACAGTTGTCGCTGTGAAAGAGACAGGTGAACCATGACTATTATTTTGGTATGGTATTGTGCTCATTCTTATTTGAGAATATCCCCACACTTAGCCCTCATGTGGAGATCTAGGATGGGGGCCCACACGAGCCCAGGATGTGCCGTTGGGGGTATCTACTACGAAGAGAAGGAGGTGTGGGAATCGAACGGGTGTTCCGACCCAATTTATTCTCACATTGGGATCAGATGCCGCTGCACATAGACAACTATCCATACTCTGGTATGAACTTTCAGGGGGACCCTGATTTTCCACATCTGCTAGGTCGCGCATGGGGACCAGATCGTAAGTGAAAGTTGCTATATATTATGGTGCATTTAAATTTTTTAGAATATGTATGTGGTACTATTTCATGACCTTTGGTATGCAGATATAGCACCGGTGAAGCCGACAGGGTATATGGGACGACCCGCAGCGCCTAGGGCCGCGGAATCTAGTGGAGGGAGAGGAGACCAGAGACCTAACTATGAGGCTTTGTTGGAGGATGCTTGATGCATGTGTGATCTGATGCTAACCAGTGTATCTGTTTGAGGTTGGCATGATCTTGAGGACCAGTACATTGAGGGATGTATAGGGCTACCTTCTAAGTGGCAAGGGGTCATGCGACACATAACGATGGCCAAACATGAAGTTCGGGATCTGCAGGCTCGTGGAGTCGAGCCATTGGCTCAGGACCCTCCAGATAGTGATTAGATGTAGGGGCATTGGGTGCCCCCAATTTTTATTTTGTAGCATGCTATGGGCATGTCGGATGTATTTAGAGTAGTGGACTCCAAACATTTATGATTTTTTTGATACATAATATGGATATGCATCTTTTTATATATGACGAGTATATGGTTTGCCATTTTTTTTATAAATGTATTGTGTTAAATTCATATTGTTTGCAATGCTATCTACATAGTGATTCTGGCCTCTGGTTACATGACTGAATGTAATGGTTTCAAATTCACGCACTAAGAACTTCACTCGTAAATATCTTCTAAAAAGGACATGGTTATTCACACGATACACGCCATTCAATTGCATGACAAGCATCAGGGAATCTAAGCAAACATGAAGATGAAGGATGCAATGATCAAGGGAATCAACTAACAAACCTATCACTGCATCATATTCGGCCTAGTTATTGGTGGCATATCCAATGCATACAAAATTGGAGAGGACTAACGAATGCAAGGGGGTAAAAATGGCCCAAGTTTTCGAGGCTAGATTCTGAGAGAAGCGACTTGCACCATCGACATAACTGATATATGGTGTAGATGATGGATCCATTTGAAAGGTGTCACAATACAACAAATGAGATGATAATGCAAGCTACGTAAATGCATGACATAAATAAATACATGCATGTTGATGGGAGATGATATGGGTAAAATTTCTTGAGGTAAAGTGCGTTGTGAGGGTTAGGAAGGAGTTTGCCTTCGAAATCCTCAAGAAGGTATGCCCCCTTGCCCAAACATTGGGTGTCAATGTAATGGCCACAAGTTGTATGTGGATCAAATTCATGGGTTTGATGTAAGGGGGGACAAAACCAATCGAACTCACTATGGATGAAGTCTTTAGACTCCAAAACATACTAGTCAAGGGATTGCTGCAAAAGAAATTACGCACGATGGTGCATATCATCCTAGGGAAAGTTAGGGGTGTTCATTACTTCCATAATGTCTTCATCAGAATGAAATATGGGAGGACTAGTAGAAGGGATGCAACATGATGTGACGGGGCTACCTAACACATCATCATGAAACATATGGTTCACATATGAATCACTACGGAGGGTAGACGAAGAGCTAGTAGATGAAACATATACCGATGTTGAGACAAATGTGATCGTTGAGGGAGGTTCGACCGAAAAATAAAGGGATGCCCTAGAGGGGTCTTCCACCATGGATCTCATAGATGATGACAGATAGGAATAGCGACCGAAGAGTCTATCATCTCGATATTGGGGGGGAGGTATCACAATGGGTGCAGAAATGTCCTTTGGTTCTGCTTAAGCATAACTCACAAGTATAGGGGTATAGGATCCACTACGAGTAGGCTCTATTTCATGAAATACCTCAATGGTATCACAAAATTTTTCGAGATAGGGAAAATATGAGAATACGTGCCATAAAGATCACACAAAGTACAGGGGCAGTTTGTGCTCAACGATTTGAGTTTCTTGGCTGAATCAGTTAAGGAAACATGGACCTCTGAGATGTCAGATTCAGGAAATGTCTCATTGACGACAATTTTGAGACGAGGAATCTCAGGATAGTTATGGGTGGCATGCCCAACAACATCACACAAAGCGCACATAGGTGGTTGATTTGGAGGCTTAGGAGGAGAAGGAGTCGTTTGGGGGCCCTTGTCCTTTGTTTCCTTCTTTTTTTCTCCCCCCCCCCCTTCCTCACCAGATGCTTATGCAACAGGAGTAGGTTCTTGTTGAGGTGGTTGAGGCACTAAAGCAAAGAGAGGGGTCATGGCGACTGGTTGGATCAAGGTCAAAACGATATATGGTTTGAGGCGACCAGGTGAAGTGTTTGCTGGGAGATCAATGTATCATAATGGGATCCCAGTGTCAAATTGGGAAGGCTTAACATAGCCATAAAATACATTGAAACGACTCTAGAGGGGGGAGATAAAAATGGTATCTGGTTGGAAGGGTAATGGCCTGACAGAATGGCTCCCAAATGGTTAAGGCTAGGGGGAACCATTCCTGGTTGAAAAAGTTTGGGAGAGACACTAGTAGAAGAAGAGGGTCCTTGAGGAGAGAGTCCTGAAGGTTGTGTCGAGTGAACAAGAGCAGGTTGCAGAGGTGCTCACTACTGGTTGGTCGACCTTGACCGCTTGTGACTAGCCAGAGATGCTTGCATCACGAAAACACTCGATGTGCTAGGGTCAATGATAAGAGGGGGGGGACCAGGGAATGAACCAAGTAAGGTGGAATATTTGTTGAATCCTGGTGAAACACTGGTGAGAGGTGCGATTGATTGTTTATCGGCCCCTAAAGATATGATAGGCTTAAGGGAGGTCTGAGACTCAGTTCATAATATGTCAACTGATCAATGGTGATGATATTTCCATTGTGCAGAAGTAACATCTTACATTGAATCACAGATGCAGAAACTGACATCGCATAGGTATAAGTACAACCCAAGAGGATATTGTAATCAAGGGGGCATCAATGACTTCAATGGAAACACAAAAAATCTTTCTCGCAAGAGTGACAGGAAAATTATGGAACATGCCAAGGGGATGAGAAGGGTGACTATCCCATGCATGAAAAGTGATGGTGTATGGGGCTAATTCGGGTGATCCGAGCTTATTCCAAACAGAGGCGGACATCACATAGGTAGATGTGCCCCCGTCAATGATACATCTCTGAACATGGGAATTTCAAATTTTGACTGGTATTTAGAAGGAAATGGATGAAGATAATGGGGTATCTTTTGATTTTTCAACATAAAATATGATCTAATGATCATCTCAAGGATCCGCAATGCCCAAAGCATATAGCATAACTTTTTGTTTGGATGGGCATGACTAGACGACTTCGAGCATTGACATGGCAGTAGGTGATTGTGCCAAGTCATCTAATACATTGTAGGTGTGGGCGGCTTTGGCAGAAGCAAAATTTCAGCGTAATGGCCCTTTGGGGATCTTGTAAATTACCTTTTCCCTAGTCTGAGGTATCTGTAAGGGATAAATGGATGTCGAAATGGACTCTGTGGAAACTTTGGTTTGGGACTCAGTTGCAGATCTAGCAGGTTTCTTGTTATATTGGTGCAACTGGGTCTGAAGGTTGACGTCAGCGGTATTGAACTCTTCAGAATTCAGCATGAGAATATTGTAATCAGGGGTACCAAACTATGGAGGTTGAGGAGCGGCCTGACCTTGAGGGGCTTGAGCAACGACATATCCTTGCTGCTGGAAAGGATTAGTGAACACAGTCGGTTGAGCTGGCACAATGTTTGGAGGAAGCGAAGTGGTGGCTTACTGTCCTCTAGATGTTGCTTGTGCTTCCCATAGCTAGTGCATCTGGGGTAATAGGGGAAAATCATGAGTATAGTGGCCATGGACAACACAACATAAACAAGGCTTGTTCGTACAAAGAGGCACGTTCTTCTTGGGTTGATCTCTCTGTTGCTAGTTTGTAGTGTTAGGCCGGTTCCCTTAGGGTGTGTTTGGTTTATTACTTTGGTGCCCTTGGCTACCCTATGATGGTTGGTTCTATTTTCCTTTCCCCTTATTATTTTTCTTTGAATTAGGAGTATTAGTCGCGCTCTCTTCCGCATACACCTGAACTTGAGGAGGCAGTAGTTTTTGTGGTGGAGGTTGAGAAGACACGGAAGGCTGGGGTGCTGATTTCAGAGGGTCTGGAACATTAATCTATGGATAAGGATAGAAAGGAGGTTGGGAAAAAATTGGATAAATATTTTTAGCAACAGCTGGCCCTGGCGTCGCTTGATGTAGTTGGGAAAATGCGTAAGACATGATTTGATCCAAATACATGTTGTCAGGAGGGGGATAAGTCTTGGAGCATCTAGTCCCTCCCTGGGGGAAACCATAACCCATGGAAGGATGAGTATAACAATGTGAAAGAGATCCAACGATATCACCGATGGCGTGATATGCCCCCGGTGCGTTGGCACCACCAAGTCTAGGAAGATATGGTAAGACCATATAAACATAACCAGATTGGGCGTAGATCAAGCAATATTTCAACGCGAATTGGAGAGATTCTTCCTCTTCCTGAGGAAAGTGAGACGTGACATATTTACTAATGGAAGGAAAAAAAGTTCTAAGAAACCAATCCATATAGACACAGTCGTTGAATGTAGGAGCTCGACACAAGCTGCCCCATCTACACCATTCTTGGATATGGTCAGAAAGGTGGGTGGCATTAGTTTGACAGAATGCGGTCAACAACTTGGTACCAGTAGCATCATGGAGAGGTAACTGGAAGTAGGACAAAAACGCTTTAGCAAGAGTCAAAAAAGTGAAATGAGAGGCAAAATTTTGGTCAACATACCACTTCGCAGCTTCTCCAGTGAGCGTATGTTGGAACAACTGAAGGCGAATGGATTCATCAGTAATGGAATTGGATGAACACCATATGTGAAAGGAGCATACGTGATTATTAGGTTCTTCTCTATAATTTCCTTCATACTTAGGAATTTCGGAAGGAATCTTAGTTGGCATAGTTGGCCAACCTGGATTATGGAGTATAGGGTCGCTGATTAACTGGCTGAAATCTGGAAGGCTTAAACCTGCCATGAAAGGTAGCAAAGGAGTAGTTACAATTGTTCCGATAGTGACTCTAGCATAAGGGTTGGGGCCACCACTAGCTTGAGGACCTGCACCTACAATGGCGTCTGACATAATTCTAATATGAGGGTGAGGGGAATCAGGCTCAAAATAAAAGGAATAATCCGATCAACCAAAATCAGAGTCGGGATGGGGACTCAACGAAGGAATAACTCGGACCCTACATGATGGGGTAATTCTTCCTAACGAAAACTGAGGGTGAAATCCTTGGAGTCTCTGAGATAAATTTCTTCGGGGCGCAATGATGGCAAGTCACAGATGACACGATGTAATATTCCCAAATGGGAAATCTCAGCAATACATGCACAAATAACAAATTTTTCATATTTTTATGTATTAACAGATGAATTGATCCCATGGATCCATTATATCTAACATTATAACAACCAAATCGTAAATGAAATCAAAAGAAAATCATCATATCCTAGTTAAATAGGCCTCCCATGCTTAAAACAGCCCAAAAACACTAGAACCCCAATACTAATGCAACATAGAATTACTGCATAAAGTGAAAGTGTAGTCTATTAATGGTTTTTACTCAAAAATATGGGAGACAAAATAGATCTTCTTTATATTAATCAATGAGGCCCAAAAATAGAGATCTAGCCTCTTTTACATAAATCCAAGATGACCCGGCAAGGGTTTCTTGATAAACATGAAGTACAAGAAACATATGCTACAGATCTATGGCTGAATCACACTGTATGTCTGAAACACTGCATAAATATGGTTGATCATGCAAATAAATGGTTGTAGCTCCTCCTACTATCTTTCTAGGAAAAAGGTTGATCCTCCTCCTGGGAAACTAGCTCATAAAACAAGGGATTAAACCCCTCCACTACAATACCTTAAGAAATAGTGCAGTTTCTACAAGGGACTACACTGTTGTTGAAGGTGACTGCTTGGCCTAACACTAGATAGTGGAAAATGTAGCACCGGATGCTCCTCTCATATTTCTTAAGCAAGATCTCCAAGCAAGAGTGGGGAATTCCCGCATGAGAAAACCCTTGCACTAAACAGTGCAACAAAATTAGCTAAACAACCAAAGAATGAAAGAAGTCTAAACAGACCACATAAAAAATATAATCTTCAATCATGAATAAAAATGGCTGCCATCCCCTCCATATATAGTGTGTGAGCCTTCTCACATTGGGTCCCATCCATACTTTCCACTAAGCTCATGCAAGTTGTCCTCCACTAAAATTGCACTGTCTCATCATAAATACCACTCCTCCATGACAGCGTTGTTGATTTGGTCAAAGTTGACCTATTCAACATGTATCCCCTCCAATTCACACCCAAAAGTGCTTAATCTAGTTGCTTATTCTTCCTCCTTTCACATTAGGAGCATTATTTTTCCTTCTAAGGAGATTTATGGGCCTCCCTACCCACTTATTCACCTACCTACTGATGAAACAACTATAATATTCCATTTAGCTGAAGGCTAAATTTTTAGAATATTATAGTCCTCCCCTCCAAAATATTGCTTGTCCTCAAGCAACTGTAAAGGTGGGGAAAAATTCCTCCCCTCCTCCTCTTATGGCCTCCTCATCAAAATTCCCCACCACTACTCAAAATAATTTGAAATAAATCTACCCCCCAATGGTTCCCCCAAGTATGAAAAACCAAATGGCTCACATCATGAGAAAATGGAAGGTGTAAATGGAAACCTTCTTATTTTCCAATAGCCTCCTCAAGGTAGGAGTGATGAAAAACATAGGAGATCTGATTCCCAATGAGAGACTCCCACCTCAATGCTATCATCCAAATGAAATAAGCCATCCTAGGTAGCTCATCAAAGAAATCCTCAACCCCTGGTCCATGCAATGTATTGGGGTTGTATGGAGAGATTAGATTTTTCCACCCATGTTGTTTCTCTCTCCATTTATGATATGTATGGGGCTTCTGTTGATCTTGGGCTAAAATATTATGGTCTCCAAGAATGTCCCAAGTTACCCCATCAATCAAATCATCCATGATGTGCTTCTCCCAAGAACTCAAGTTCTCTAAATGGCTCCTCCCACATGAAGACAAGAGGTGTAGTGTGGCAATCATGGTTTTCCCATTGTTTCTCCTGAAACATGCATCATATAAAGTAGGGAGAATCATACTCCCAATGGGCACCTCCAACTCTTGTGCTATCCTCCCAACAAAACTTCCCATAAGAATAAGAAAATCATCAATGTATGGAAGAAAAAACAAATAAACACAAGTTTTCATATGAAAATTGGAAGGTGGATCATAGTTCCACATATGGAACCAGTGCATTGCATCCCCTGCCTGCCTCAAAACAAAGTATAACAAGCGTCTTTTCAGCCACTTGTTTGCTGCCACAATCATCCTACAAGATGGGATCATGAAAGTAAAATTTGGTGCCAATGGTGCACACGAATAATAATGTGGCATTTCCCACAAACCACCAATATAATGGCCAACATCATGCTGCAAATGGCCTCAAGTACATAATAATACAATATACAAGAAGGAATGATCCTCCTTGGTACAATATGTTGCCCATAAAAAGTAAAGGAGTACAAATCATAATGCATAAATGTACATCCTCTATCATGTACTTTGGTCATTGAGCTGAAATGGCTCAACTGAAAGTTCTCCCTCACTCCCAATGAGTAGGAAAGTGGTTGTGACAACCTCTCCATCATCATCCGAGCTATGCATCTCTCTATATGATGATATACATCTTGTTGGATGCCCTCCCAAGTGAATTCCTCCATCAAGGAATAATATATATCAAAGTGCATGGAAAGAAAGTCCATATGTGCTGCATGTAATAGATTTTCCTTGAGTTCAGAAGCTTTAGTCAAGAAGACTCTTCCATAAGAATAGATGACCTCATCATCCACCATGTATCTATCATCTCCCTCTGGGTCATCAAGAATCATGCAAGCACCAAGATCCTTGGATTACTCTACCAAAAGTTGAGACCTCCAATATGGATCAATCCTCCTAAGAGACAGCATTGTAGATCTGAAATGTGAAGATCCCCACATGTTGTTGTATTTTCCTTTGTCATCCCTCATGCCAAATTCATCCTCCAAAGTTCTGCCATGCCCATCATGCAACTTCTCATGCTCAAGTAGAAGTGGTGTCCTCTGGAAGTTGGCCTCCCATGAGAAGCTACCATCCAAAAAGAACCTCATGATCTTGGCCAATGTAAGCATGGGTGGCCTCCATCTACTCCAATATACGGAGCATTCCTTCCTCAAGAGAATTACTTTTTGTTTCTCCAAATCCATGGAGTAGCTCCCTTGCACCATGGTGGTGCCATCCTCCATCACTGCAACAACTTATGTTAGCGCAGAATATGTAGGGAGAATGGGTAATGCTGAAAATGGGAGATTGAATCCCTCCTCCTTGAGTCTACTCCAGACTCTTTGTGTTGTACTAGACCCCTCCAAGGTATTCACCCCTCTGGAATCTAAGAGAGGTGAACTGAATGGTAAGATGTCTCCCACCAACTCTAGATCTGGTGACCTCCCAGGTGGAATTCCCCCATGTAGTGAGACATCAATATCTAAAGCAGACTGTGCATATGAGTGGACTGATCTGTCCCTCCTTTCACTGCGTAATACAGTCTCCTTCTTCTGCACAAAAGCCTCCTGAAATAAATAAGGGTGAATGCTCATTATCCCTTGATGCTGATCCTTCTTTTCTTCTCCCCCCATCTTCCAAGACATAATCCACAATAACTTATACATGCTGCTCTGAGATTGTGCTTTGGTTCCCACATGTTAGATCATTTGGAACTCGTTGCAAAGACATAAGGGCTCCTATAATGGAAGCAATGGCTCCCTTTCCACCTCCATGTGGTGATGGATCTTCTCCATATGGTACAATGTTTTCAGCTCTTCTTTTCTCATCCCCTTCATCAATATGTGAGAATGCCTCATCATCAATGAGAGACCTTAGATGTTAGTCTTCCCTTGAAGGAGGAATCTCCATGTATTCATCTATAGAAGAGGGCTTTTCAAGAAATAAGGATATTTCCCTAGGAAAGGTATTATGCATGTTTTAATCCCCTTCAATATGGATTGGAGTTGGCAAAATAGATCCCTCTAACTCATGCAAAGGTTTGAATTTTTTAGTTCAACAAAAGATGTCTTGCAATGCTTAATGTCAAATCTTTTCACTATCTTCTTAGTGAACTCTACATAATTATTTATACTTGCATGATGAAATGAAGTAGAACTATAAAACAACCAATCATGGTCCATACCTTTTAGGTTCAACATTGCTACTTTGATGGCCTCCTTTTCTGAAACTTGGTATAGCTAAAAATAGGAATCTAGCTCCTTCACTCAAGCCTTGGCTGTGCACTTTGATGATCCATCAAAGTTAGGTAGAAATATTCTACCTCTCTTGTTTCTGTCATGGTTAATGGATCTTATGTCTTCCTTAATTTGGCAAAACCCTTGGAAGTCCAAGTGCTCTTTGAATCTCCAAGATTGAGACTCATACTCCTGAAGATAGTCACTCAAGGTCTCCTCCTTGGATGCATCTTCTTCCTCCATTTCTCTTACAGTGAATGTGGGCAATAAATTGTGTTGTGGATCTGCATGGGTGGTTGAATTTCCACACCCATCATGTGAATATTTAGGTCTTGCTTCACTTTCAAACCCTCTTGGAAATTTTATACACCTCTCCCCTTTCATCTCCTTGATATCTTTCTTGATATTTTTCACAGTTTGAAAAAGAAACTGGGAGAGTTTTTCTTCCTTCATTTCTCCAAATAATGGACTCATGCCTTTGTTTCTTCTATACAAATTCTCCTTTCTGTGAGAATATTCTCCTCCTAACGGCATAATGTCTTTAATGCTATGATACCACTGTAATATTCCCAAATGGGAAAAGTCAAAAATACATGCACAAAAAAAAAAATCTTCATATTTTTATGTATTAACGGATGAATGCAGCCCATGGATCCATTAGATCTAGCATTATAACAACAAAATCTGAAATTAAATCATAAAAAAATCATCATAGCCTAGTTAAACAAGCCTCCCATGCTTAAAACAGCCCAAAAACACTGAAACCCCAAGACTAATGCAACACAGAATTATTGTATAAAGTGATAGTGTAGTTTATTAAGGGTTTTTACTCAGAGATATGGGAGAAAAAATATGTCTTCTTTATATTAATCAATGAGGCCCAAAAACATAGATCTATCCTCTTTTACAAAAATCCAGGATGACCCGGCAAGGGTTTCTTGATAAACATGAAGTAAAAGAAGCATATGTTGTAGATCTATGGCTGAATCACACTGTATGGCTAAAACACTACATAAATATGGCTGATCATGGAAATAAATGGATGTAGCTCCTCCTACTAGCTTTCTGGGAAAAAGGTTGATCCTCCTCCTAGGAAACTAGCTCATAAAACAAGGGATTAAACCCCTCCACTGCAATACCTTAAGAAATAACGCATTTTCTAAAATGGACTGTGCTGTTGCTAAAGGTAACTACTTTGCCTAACACTAGATAGTGGAAAATGTAGCACCGGATGCTCCTCTCATATTTCTTAAGCAAGATCTCCAAGCAAGAGTGGGGACTTCCCGCATGAGGAAACCCTTGCACTAAACAGTGCAACAAACTTAGCTAAACAGCCAAAGAATGAAATAAGTCTAAAAATACCACATAAAAAATATAATCTTCAATCATGAATAACAATGGCTACCATCCCCTCCATATATAGTGTGTGAGCCTTCTCACATTGGGACCCATCCATACTTGCCACTAAGCTCATGCAAGTTGTACTCCATTAAAACTGCACTGTCTCATCATAAATGCCACTCCTCCATGATAGCGTTGTTGATTTGGTCAAAGTTGACCTGTTCAATATGTATCCCCTCCAATTCACACCCAAAGGTGCTTAATCTAGCTGCTTATTCTTCCTCCTTTCACATTAGGAGTGTTATTTTTCCTTCTAAGGAGATTCATGGGCCTCCCTACCCACTTATTCACCTACCTAGTGATGAAACAAACTATAATATTCCATTTAGCTGGAGGCTAGATTTTTGGAATATTACACACGAAAAGGGTGAAGAGTGATAAACAAAGGCTCAGTGAGGCAGATAAATTAATTACTATGTTTATGTCTTGGCTTGGCGGTGTAAACCAGGCACTCTTCGCTTTAGGTGTGAGTGTGTGCAAGCCGTGTGTTAATTTTAACTAAGCCTATATGGTTATATAAAGAAAAATAAAAAATTTTGAAGTATTGTAAATAAAACTGAAAAGACAGTAAAATAAAAAACTACATATGCATAAATTCAACCCAATAGAAGGCTTCCCAAATAACTAGTCTAAAGGGTGGGAGAAATTGACTCAAAAAACACAAAATGTCCAAAATATCTAAGGTCTAAGAGACAGGGATCTAATGACTCAAATCTACTGGAAATGACACACAAAACAAAAAGAGACCAGAGGGGAAAAACGCTGCAAAATGGGAGGCGAAAGGTTAAAAGTACCCTAGGGGAAACAAGGGAAACCTAAGTGAAATACCAAAAAAAAATCAAGAGGGGGTTTTGGACGGAATAATAATCGATCAAAAGGGACTTGAAATAAATATGGATCAGACCCTGTAAAAATCGCTGAAAGCGTTGCAAATCTCAGACTAATTACTCAGCTAAACACCTTCTAGAAAGGTGGAAGTGTACTAAAGCCCTAACGAGCTTGGTTCTATAACTTCAAGGAGACAAACTAGGCATATCTAGGCCTAATATTGGCTGAGACGGAGGTCTGACAACCGGTATGTCAAGGATACTCTTGTCTGTGCGTCATTAATGTATCCACCTAATTATCGAAATGATTATTTCCTATATATTGTCGCGGCTGAAATGACCATTGCTATGGTATTGGTCCAAGTAGAATATGGAATTGAACATCCGGTCTATTATTTGAGTTGTAATATCAATGATATGGATGTTAAGTACTCATACGTAGAAAAGCTTGCCTTGGCAGTTGTTCAAGTTGTCCAAAGAAATCGCCATTATATCCTACTCCGAAAGACCACTATTGTTTTGGATTGCAACCCCATGACTTATATCTTATCACGTCAATTGTTGGGGGGGAAATATTAAAAATGGATTGTCATTTTGCAGGAATTTGATTTGAAATTCATCAAATCCAAGTCCAAGAAATCTTTAGTTTTGGTTGAGCTTCTTTGTGACCTTCCCTTTGATAGTACTGCAACTAGGTCGGAACCATCAATTCCTAATGAGTCTCTATTTCTGATCGGATCATCTGATCCTTGGTATGGGGATTTCATCATTTATCTCCAATATCAAACTTTTTAACCTAATACATCTCGCTCTAAACAACGAACTATTCGATACCAAGCCAAATATTATCTTCGTCAGCGATACACTTTATCGTCGTGGTGTCAATACCATTTTAAGGAGGTGCCTCACTCATGAGGAGGCCAATTTTTTTTTAAATGATTGTCATGCGGGGGCTTGTGGTGGAAATTTATCTGGATATGCTACCGCGCAAAAGATACTCTGTGCCGGTTACTTTTGGCCTACTATCTTTTGAGATTGCATCCTCGCGGTCAGAAGTTGTCATGCGTGTCATATTTTTTATCGTAAAATCCGTAAACCGCCAATGCCAATGCATCTTGTTGTCTTTGTGGGACCATTTTCGAAATGGGATATTGACTTCATGACTTGTAACCCTCGTTCGTCCAGGAGGCATGGTTATATTATTGTCGCAGTCAACTATTTTACCAAATGGGCCGAAGCGATGCCTACATTCAACAACACGAGACAAACAATCGCATTGTTTTTCTTTAATCATGGTATTGCGCGGTTTGGGGTCCCACAGGCTATAGTTACAGATCATGGGAAGCATTTTCGCAATAATTATACTCCTTATCCATAATCAAATGGACAAGTTGAGGCTATCAACAAGATTCTTAAATGTATGCTTTAACGAATGATAGGATTTTGTAAAAGAAATTGGCATTTGATCATGTACTCTGCCTTGTGGGCGTATTGAACCTCGGTGAGAAACGCAACTATATTTACTCCTTTTCAATTGGTGTATGGTCTAGAAGCTATCTTACCAATCCAATGTGAAATACCATCGTTAAAACTCACAATCGACTTGTTACATGACACCTCAGAAGAAGAAGAGTGTCTCCTTAACCTCATCCATCTTTATGAAACGCGTCGTGAAGCCCAATTGGCCAATGAAGTGCATAAGAGACCTATGAAGGCACAATACAACAAAAATGTCCAGCCTCACATTTTCTCAGAGGGCGACTTGGTCCTTCTTTACGATCAAGAAGCTGATGTAATAGGTACAGGAAAATTAGAGCCATTATGGCATGGCCCCTATATTGTCAAAAGAGTTCTTGCTAAGGGTGCCATGAGTTGATTGATTACGATGGAATTCCATTGGCACAGCCTAGAAATGAGTTGTATTTTAAACATTACTATGCTTAATCATGAGCGTAGTAATTTTTTGTATTATATTGTATATATATGTTGTTAATTTGCATTCACTATCTTAGTTTGTTTTTAGAGTTTTCTTGACATTAGTAATCTGCTTTAAATTTCATCGCAGATGTCTAAATCTTCGGAACCATTTGTTGGATATGTTGATGGTGCTAATCGTAGTACGCATAATTTATCCTCTGCAGCGTGGGCCTTTTTCGCTCCGAATGATGAGTTAGTGAGTTTTCAAGGGATTTGTATTGGTAGATCGACGAACAATATCGCTGAGTATAGCATGTTGATTGAACTTCTCTCTAATGCCATTTCATTTGATAATAACTGCATAATCATGAGGTTAGACTCACAACTTGTGGTATTACAACTTACTAGTGTTTATACTGTTAGAAATCCAACACTGCATAGATGGTTCCTAAGAGTTTGACTTTTGGAAAGACATTTTGATTTTATTCAATATCAACAAATTTCCAGAAATTTCATTAGGGGAATTTTGAGGTCTAAAATGGGCCTCCTAAGAAAATTATAAAATAATAGTGGAAATAATAAAATAAGATATGATTACATCATCAAATTTTAGAGGAAAAAAGGAAAAAACTGCTTTTTCAAATCGTATTTTCAACTTATCTCCCAAAGTTTTTACAAAAATTTCAAGTGGGGGTACTCATTGGATGAAAAATTTAATTTCTCATCTAAGGAGTACCCATATTTCATACTTTTAATGGACATTGTTACACGAAAATTGAGAAATACATGAAAAACATGATTACAATAATGTTTTTTCATGTATTTCTCATTTTACGTGTAGCAGGGTCCATCGAAAGTATGCAACATGGGTACTCTTTGGATGAGGATTTATATTTTGCATCCAATGAGTACTCCCGCTCGAAATTTGAGTAAATTTTTTGGGAAATAAGTTGAAAAAGCAGTTTTATTATTTTATTATTTTTTAATATTTTTACCCTTTTACTTAAAAAATGGTGAATCGTCCCTCATGGTTGACATCATCATCTTGAATCCTATTGGTTCTTATAAATTTTATTTTGGTTGTACATTTTTCTTAGGAGGCCCATTTTAGACCTCAAAATTCCCCTAATGGAACACATTGACTGATTCATTAGCTAATCAAGTTTTAGACAGACATTTGCAACATATGTTAAGAAAACATTCACATCATTGAATAGGATTGCACAATAAACATAGGAAAACTCTGGAATCATATAGATAGATAGTTATAGGTTTTTACAAAATTTGTGCCCAGGACACATTGGTCATTTGACCTCAAAATGTATGCAAAATGTCAAAATTAAACTAGTGGTGCTCGTGGTAACATGCTATAGATATAGATATCCTACGGAGTAACCGCATCAAGTGGTTAGGAACCCCAATAGTGTTTCGCTTTAGTCGCATGGTTAACTCTTCGATCTAGCAATCTGGAATCCCGAAGGTCAAACCCTCTATGTGTTTCTAAAGCTCAGCCAGAGTCTCATCCATATCAAGATCCTGAAGGACTGCTCTCCCGACAGCCCTCTCTGCTTGTGCATCTTCCTCACACTTTGGTTCCTCTACCGGTTGAACACGACCAACATCTGCATTACATCAAACATTTCGTTCAGTCTTGGGAAAACATCAAAATACAAAAACATTGTATAAACCTTAGGAAAATAAAAAACATGATCAAAAAATTCCTACCCATTGCACCCCACTAAGCGCCTTCTAGTAATGCTAAATCTGGATCTCCTCAGAAACCAACACCTGCATATGCATACTCATCAATGGCGAAAATTTGTCGCCGAAACCAGGTGAAGAACACAGTCGAGAACACAATGGTAGGTTGGCCTGCATGCCTACCCATGAGTTCTACCCATATTTGCATCTAGGATCTTTAGGATTAGACAAATCCAGTGTCACATGTTGTGGCTGCATAAGTGGAATCTGTTCTAAAGCGAAGGATATAAGAATCGAACCATAACTGAAATTCTTCGTCCTTCCTCCCTTTGCTTTGTTCAGTTATTCCTTTATCTGAGAAAGAACAACTTCAGACCAATTGAAGAATGTTGGCTCAAACCACTCTAGTGCATACTGCATATACGATATATTCGCTACATGTAGTGTAATGGTGCCGGCAAGTTTTGCAATCGTGAAAAGGATAGTTTTTAGAGGCAAATATCTAACATCCTGAATGTTTATCTTTCCATCTTTGCTTGGCTCTGCTCCTGGATAGAAATGTTGCATAATATAATCTCTCACAGTCTCTCCTCCAACAATAGAACTTGAGAGTGAAATAGGCAAGCCTCTCCTCGACAAACCTATGAGAAAGTATAAAGCCTCGACTGTTATGGGAACCACTTGGTTCTTAATATTAAATGCCTCAATATTTGGATCCCATGCTTGAACTAAGAACTCCAAGGGTTCTATTTGTTTCCTCATCCCTGACAACCTGAAGTACTTAAGTAGTCCACAATCTCTTAGGGCTCCTATTGTACCCAGATCATTTAGGGAAATCATATCTTATTCTTCATGTTCTCTTTCCCTCCATGTAATCGTCATTATAATCAGATGGAATCCTAAAATACAACCATAAGATCCATTAGATTCCAATCAATGCAAAAAACTAGGAAAATTTTGGGCATAATGTGAGAAACAAAAATCTAGATTGCACCCAACGCACTCCCTAACAAGAGACAGTGCATTTCATGTGCAAGTAACCTTCACTGTACTTGCTATGTAATGTAGGTTTCGAATTCAGAGGTGCGTTGCCCTCTTCTTGGGCAGAATTTACCCTAGGGGCCTTAAAACCCTGAAAATTTGCAGAATTTGGAAATGAAATGAATACTAAAGGAAATAGGAGTTTCATGGCACTAACCTGGATCAAATGGCAACGAAATCCATCCACAAAAATTATCACAAACAACAGTTGAAGTTCGGGGGAAAAATCAGGTTCAAAGCTCCAAAATGCAAATGGTAACTTTGGAATAGTAAAAATGAATAGTGAAACTACTTTTAATATTCATTTAATTATTTGAAAATTACATTTATTGCTATGACTATAGTTTTATTATGTTTTTATCATGAAACAGGTATTTTTAATCCATTTTATGTTGCTCTGAAATAGGTCTTACAACTGACGAACATATTAGACGTGTAGATTTATTTCAAGAATGATTTGATCACAAAGCATACTTTTTCTCCTTATTTTTCGAGCTTTGTTAAAAATGAAAAAGGATTTGAAGCGCACTTTTATCTCTTTTTCGAGCTTTGATAACAGCGAAAAAGGAACCCTTGGAGTTTTATTTCATCTCTTTTCAGACTCCGATAATGTGAAAATATTGTCGAGCACTTGTCTTTTCAAGCTCGTAAAAGTAAATGAATTGATATCTACTCAGTGTAAGTTTAACCCTTTTTCGGACTGAGATAGATTATTTATGAAAAAGGAATACCTTGGTCAAACATGACTAAAGAGGTTCTCTGATATATTATTTTACACTTTTTTCGGATCTGAGCGACAACTTTACGAAAAATTACTTTTGGAGTTTTATTTCGTCCTCTTTTTCAAACTCTCTAAATATGAAAAAGGATCGGGCTATCACTGTCATTAAGGTCGTTAAAACATAAAATAGTGACAGACTTGTCGATCATGGCAAGAATCGAGTTTCTTTCATCGCTAGACTCGTTAAATTATTAAATAGTGATACATTATTCGCCTGAACAGTTGAATTATAGATCAAGCAAATGTTATCATCCTCAAGCTTGTTAAAAAATAAAGAGGTATTGGTCGAAAAATGACTAGGGAAAATTTGGGAAAAGTGAGCAGAATTATTTATGGTAGCAAGTCGCTCTTGAACATGACACTTCCTTCATTCCATGTCCGTGACTGCTTGGGTTGGGTAATCTTCTTGACGGTTAATTCATACCTATGGTTCATCATACCTTCACTTCAGTTTTGGGTTAATGCTGCCAACTCATCTCACTGTCGTCAATATGTTCAAGAGAATTCATCCAATGAATACTCATCCTTCTGCAATACTCATAAACCTCCATTCTCATGACTTTCATCCCTGAAAATTATATCTAGTCATCCCTTTGACTCTGAAATCAGTAACTCTCGTTTCGCAATAAGGTGGCTTCCTATCGATGACAAATCATTATCCAGGAAGTTCACTTGGAAAAATTTGATTCCAATACCATGAGGCTTGTTACAACATTGACAAGATCCCCGCTTACCAGACTTTTGACCAAAATATTTTGCTTGGCATTCGACATCAAATCATCTATTCACGCCTTAGGAAATGTACTACAGTACCTTGAGGGCCATTAACATTAATGGTGTTTCTCTCGCATTTGTTAACATCTCACATCATTGGCTGGTGATCAAACGATGTCTTTCCATGTTCGACTACAAATCATATATTCACATGGCTAGACTTGTACCCGAATGATCAAATGAATGAGATAAGAAGACCTCGGATCTAGTTTCAACCATTTGGGCTGCGATTTTAGGATTTTTTACACATCATCTGTACGGTGACCTTACATACAGATCGTCATCCGAACATGGGCCTATATCTGTAGGCGTGTCTGTATTGGTATAGATTCCAATGTAGACGACTTTCTGAATTATGTACATGTTATTAGATTTTTTATGTGTTGAATATGGGAATGCCTACCCTCAGCAATTATGATAAAAGAGGATATATCATGATGTAATTTATTGTAATATTGATGCAGATCTCCACTCCGCTTCATCTCCATCCCATCACAGTGTAAAGCATTTGGGGGAATTTCAATAAAGATATTGTAATTATTATTTTGACTTCATGCTTTAGGGGGGAATTTGTTATAGGTCAATTTGGGCTCCATTCCCAATGAGCTGGTTAACTAGGCATTCATCTCTAGGACCAATGAATAGGGTCTATCATCCCCTATCATTTCAAGTTGCTATATGCCCTAAGACAAAGAACAAGACAAATCATTCAAGACTTTCATCTACAAAGCTTTACAAGGTTTGAAGTTTATAATATATCATATGAGAGCTCATCAATACTACCTTTAAAGGGACTAAGTGTGTTGCATATGCAGGTAGCCCCATGCAAGGTTGCTCTGCAAAGCACTTCCCGACATCCAAAGGTGTGTTTGTCACATTGGGAGCGAAATTATCATTGTTCCGGAATCTCTACTTTGCCAGTTGCTTCTAGAAGAGTTCACATGTGTCAAGCTTCAAATCCAAGTGTCCATTTGACATCTACAAGACTGGGAACATGTCTTACCTATTATTGGAAAGTCATTGATTGTAAAACTACCTTCAGCTCCTTTATAAATTGAGCATAGATCTTAGTGTTTGAAAGGAAGAATTTGAGTAGAGAAATTCTCGTGGAATTTCAATTAAGGGTTTGATTTGAGTGACATATCGCTAGAGATATTTGCATTGTGATGAGGCTAGGATGTTGTTGGAGATGGTGACACTAAAGCAATCACTGGGTTGTAACCTTCCCTTCTATCATCAATAAAGATTACTGCTTATTTTTCCCTATATGTATCTATATAAACTTTGATTTTCCATATCATTATTTATTGTTTGATGTATATGGTTTATGATTTATTTATTTAGCTAAATAACTTGAATATACATCTGTATTATTGCTATCTCTTGTTGTTTAGTGTTCATTCTTGTCGGAAATATTTTGCACAGCCGGTTGGAATTTGAAGCTACAACAAAAGCGACAAAAGGAGATTTTGGAAGCACTTGGATTCCAAGTAAGCTTCTTGTTTCATTATGTGTGTATGTTTACAATTAGGAAAGATAGTCGTAAAGTCTTTCATCTTTTGTTATATATTATCACCTGTCTAGGAAAGAATGATTTATCTGTAATTTATAATTCTACATAAAAAATTGGCGAATCCGCTGGGGAAATTACTCTTTGTCCTAGGTGTTTTAGCCTCTGATTTTCTCTGTTTATTCACCCAGTAGTTGTTACTCACAAATATTACGCTTTTTGAAATCCAAATTTGCAAAATAAGTGTGTTAAACAGTTGTGTTTTTCCTTATACACTGTGCCCAATGCACTCTTGGACATGACACAATGCTTTGCATCCTGTTAAGGTCCTATAATAATAGGATTCATAATTTTTTAATTGACTTTGATAGACTTGTAAATATGTACATACCTTGCCTTCTACAAGTTGTTTTCCCATATTTTAAAATAATAAAAAAATTAAAAGAGTGTAAAAGTCCTAAAAGAAAGATAAAAGGACTTAAAAAAACTAGACCCCAAAAGAAGAAAGAGATTAAAATAAGACCTGAAAGTGAGCAAGTCAAAATGCCACTAATATTTACTTTTACTGCAAGAATAATGATTATGTGCAGATTGTTCAAAATTTCATAATCCATGATCAGTTAAATAGTTTAATATTAAATTTTCATGTTTTAGATAGAGAGTAAAGATACGTCAAACAGTTTAAACTTGACAAATAAGTAGATAGTTAGAGAATAAATGAGGAGCTCAATATTTTAATTTGAGCCCTCAAATGAAATAAGGTTAGACTTAGATAGATGTATGCTTTGAAAGAAAAATGGATTTAAGGTTGCAAGCTTAAATGCACCCATGAAAATGAAGTAAAAAAAATTATAAATAATGATTGGTAGATAGAAAACAGTTGTGCAAGACTGTAATAAAGCATCATCGGGAAAAAATTACTAATTTCCCCTCCCCCATAAATCATCCAGTATTATAAATCTCAGTTAAAAAGGCTCTGAGCATTTCTCTGACTTCTGTTGAGACCGGACCCAAAGCTTGATAACTAATTGGTTAAAAATATTGCATTCCCTACATAAAACCCATTTCATCAGCATATTCACCCTTTTCCAAGTTTATGATCCCTTTTCCTAAGTAAAACTCCTTTTTTCTTAGTAAAAGTAAAAACCCTACATAATTAATTTCATTTTCATTCAAAAACACTCAAAAAACCTATAAGATACATTTATCCTAAGTTTATGTGTAAAGAATAAAAAATGGGACAAAACTATGCTTTATTGCCTATTTTTACACTTTAGTTAGTGTTAATTTATGTATTTTTAATTCATTTCACACATTACACCTTCATTTCATATTAACTACTAACCTAAAGTATTAAATCCCTATATTGTATCCCTCAGATATATATTATTAAATCCATTATATATAAATAACCCCTAAAACCCATTTATTTAAATTTTAAACCTATGTTTTTATTATCCCACATGGTGAAATAAATCCCCGCCCTTTCCCATAAGGTTTAAACATATCAATATTAAAATATCCCACCCCCTATGGTTTTAAAACACGTAAATTTTTTTTATTAAACCATATAATATACCCACACCAGTGTTATTAGTTGAAACATTTGTGAAATTTTTTAATTAAAATACATATGACATTACCCCTCCGCACACCATATGATATAAAGTTTAAAACTTTATAAATGTTTATTTATAAAGTTAAAAAACTACCCCGTCGCATTGATAAACCTGGACCCCGCCTCGAATCCCAATGCAACTTTCAAAATAAATCACGACCATTCGCAATCGAACTCCCAAATCCAACGAATGAAATCCAATATCGTAAATAAAGTTGTGCGACCTTAACAATTTCATTCCTATGCGAAAAAGGCAGTTTTTCCTTTTTCGCCCTCCTCTACATGGCTTACATTCATTGGATCGCATTCGATTCGTTCAAAACCGCTTACCACTTAGAATCCACGCGATAACCACCTGTGGTTTCTTCACTTTGAAGCCGAAAACCGCCTATTTTCCCGATTTGACCACAATTTATTACAGTCTAAATTAACCCTAAAATGCCTAATAAACCCTGAAAATGTTGTTATTCCTTTCTTTTGCACGTATTAACTGTATTGGCTTGTCCAACTCAAAGAAAAGAAGCCTATACATGATTTTCATGCCCAAAACCTGTTAAAAGCTTGTAATTACCATTGAAGTTTTCCAAGAAGCCCTGAATTGCTCCAGAAACCAGAAAAGATACCACTGAACCTGTAATAAAGCCTCAGATCCATTTTCAAAGACCCGTACCTGCATATAATAGGTATTTATCAAGAAATTGAGCTTATTATCGATTTGAAAGAACCTTAATAAAGAAAAAATATATTCAGAGTTCAAATTTGTCCAAGAAAGCCTATCAAAAAAGGTCCAAAAACAGGCCAAACCTTGTCAATTTTTTTGCAAAACCCTATTTTATACTGCGCACTATTTTAAATGGAAAATATTGAGTTTTTCTAGTTTTTTAGGCTATATAAAACTCTAATTTTTAAGTCCAGAAATCCTCAGAAGGTAACATAATCCTCTACGCTTGATTTCAAACAAATTTCAGTCCAATATCCATTGAAAAAACCCAAGAAACCCCTGTTTCTTGTTTTCTAACCAGTGAAAGTTTGTAACTCAGTTGAATATTGAAATTGAAGGATAAATCCAAGAAAAGAGCCATATTCTGCCCATTTTAATCCAATAACCCCTGTCAAAGTCAAAAAAATACTTTTGTAAACTATTTAATCTTATAGAAGTAGCCAGCAAGCCTAAAAGCAAAGTTTTATAGTCCTAAAAGACTAAAAATGCCTAAATCTATTCTAGCTGCATCTTCCAAGACTGCAATCGTTGTGAACCCTCTACAACCTCTTATTGTATACATTGAGCACACGCCATTAGCATATTTTGACTACAAGATAGCATACCCCATTGTAGAAGTTAATCTATTAGAACTTCATAACTGGAGATTTGAAAAGTCTTTAGATCAGGTGGAAGAAGTTCAAATTTGGGAATCAAACTTGCCCAAGTATGTTGTTCCAGTTACTCATTCATGCCCAGGGATTATCAGATTATGTCGGAATTATTATGTGCCTAAACAAAGAGCCATAGTAAATGCAAACAAAGAAGTACGTTTTGCCATTACTATTGAGTCCATAAATAAAATGTTATAGCTCAAACCTGATCCTCAAGCAGTTCCTTTATCCATAGAAGCTCTTACCAAGTTTTATATTGGCCTTGATTTTCCCAGAATATTCTATATCTTTCAAAAATTCATGCCATTACATGTGGAAATTCCTCAAATTAATCCTCCATATTCCACTTCAAAATTTCCAGAATGTTCAAGGCATGTAATTTCTATGTTATCTTTCATCCTAGGATAATTCACTGATGAACATACAGATGAATCCATTTTATATTTCCTGTCCACTTTCACACCAAGACAACCTCCATATGTTATCTTCAATTATGTTGGGTATATTGTTGACAATATCCATGAACGACTAGTTAAACTGCCAACTAGAGTGTTTAGATATACATCCTTTCTCTTCCATATGTTTTTTGTACTTTCAAGCAGATAAGTTTCCAGTAACTCTCTAGAAGCTTAACATTGAAGGAAACCCTCTTTTAGTTATTTTTTAGACATCCTTAATCAGGAAAGAGTCCACAGAGTTTACTTATTTAGAATTTGCAGACTTCTTTGCTCATCCATTGATAAATATGTTAACAAATACTGAACAGTCATGAATCAATGAAGAAATGAAGAATATTTTACAGGTATCAGCATACCAAGACTGGAGATTGGTATTTATATGAAAAACACACAAATATCAGAGTTTTTGGCTCTAACTTGTTGCCATACAAATTACCCAAATATGTACCAATGAGGTTTTTTTCCTTGGAATACATCAGGCATATTTTAAATTCTGATTCAATCAACTTTCTAGAATCAAAGAAGAAAACACAGTTTAAGTTGAAAAATCAAGTGGGACCATTCATTTGTAATCATAGATATGCAAATATAGAAGTAGCCAAACAGTTATTAGAGTACATATTTGAAAAGATCTTCTCCTGGAACTATGACCCACAAGGAATATTGAGAAAAATTAGGGTTATGTGTAAACTAACACCCTACATTCATGAGAAAAAACTAGAGATTGAGAAGTATTTCAATCAGACTGAGTGGACATAAAATAATTTAATAGATGCAGTAAATCAAAGTGATACTAGTCACACTTTACAAACTGTAGATCAAATAGAGAAAACCACCAAAAGAGTTAGAGAAGAAGGTTCTTATGTTGCTGAACCCACTATTGAAACTAGTTTTAAGTTAAGATATAATAAAAAGCCTAAGTCAAATTTAGTAGACAAAGAGAAAGTTACTATTGAAGTTGAAGACACAGATACTGTCATTGTTATCATAAATGAGCCAGTTACTGAATTAAGAATAGGTTGAAAAATAAAATGCACAATTGATAGAGAAACAATAGAATATGGAAGCATCATCTTCACAGACAACAGAGGAAAAGGACCTTGATATCAAGGAAAAGTATAAAAAAATCAAGACAAAGAATTAAGAGATAAAAAATGAGATTTATTCTCAATATTTGAAACAAACACCAAGTGTTCAAAACAGAATCTTATCAGCATTTGATTACTCAAATAACAAGCTGATCATGTCAGTGTTACAACCTTCAGTGAAGATTCCAAAGATAGTTGCAGATTACAAAAAGATTGATCTAGAAGTACAAATAGAAAAAATTCATGCTCTTGATCAAATAGAATTTCATAGACAGCGTTTAGAGATGTTGTATTCAAATATTACAACTAAAGCTATGAGTGTTCAAAAACCTCAGAACACAATCATAAATATGAAAGATCAAATGAAACTTGAAAAAGAATCATTATATGCTAAATATCTCAAAATTAAATCTTTAGAAGAATTGGCCCTGCAGGTTGGATATGACCCTAAAAATGTTAAAGCAGTAGAACAGTTAGTAAGGAAAAAAGAATGAAGACATTGCAGCATTGAAGAAACAGCTTAAATTGCCATCAACTGAAAATCCTCAAGCTAAAGAAATAATACAAGAACATAATGAGAAGGATGATATGATGAACATAATATTTCAACTAACATGACAGATCAAAGAAATGTAGATTCAAATGGATAAGCTTGTCCATGAAAAGGAAACAAAAAAAACACAGGAAGCTCCTTCAGTTATCCCTATGGTTACTACAGTTGTGCCATCAAATCTAGCAGAAGAGTTGGCACCCAAAGTACCACTAGCTACTACAGTGCCAGTGACATCATCTACAACTTCAACTACAGAGTCATCAACTACAACAACTCACCCTTCAAATGAGGCCAACAAGATAGTAAAATCCATGGAATAAATGTCACTTCAGACAAGTGAAATTAACAGATTGAAACATGTGATTGAAAATTTTAAAGATAAAAAGAAGTTAGCTCAAATTAATGCCAAAACTCATGAGCAAAAGGCTACTAGATTAAATGAAGAACTCAAGAAGCTACAAAAATATTTAACCCTAAAGGAACCAATTTCATATGTGAAAAACTATTTATGGAACAATATAATTGAAGCCATCAATGATGTGTGGCCCACAATTCAGGTTATCTTTGAACAAAGAGATTTGCTAAAAGCAGTATTAGCAGAAATTCAAAAGACTAAAGATGAGCTCGATAAAAAACCTGAGAAAGAAATAGAATTGATCAAGTTTCTTAACAGCAAAAACAAGCAAGAGATAGAAGAAATTGAGATTACTGACAGGACTGAAACAATCCTTGAAATAAGGAAAGTCATCACCAAGAAGAACCTAATGAAACAGCTTGAAGAAAAGTGTGAGAATATGAACATAACCATAACCAAATTCATGGTTAAATTTGAAAATATTAGGCAAATAATTATGTCTAACATTTTAGTCATCAATGATAAGTTTATGCCTCAAGAGGATTATAATAAAAATATCAGAGAATATGCAAAAGAACGAGTGAACAAGACAGATGGACTAGGTATCCCTACAAGAAAAGTCTTACTCAGAAATTTTGAAGATTTGTTTTATTTGCAGCATGAGATAAAACATTTTTTTGTCATAAAACCAACTTTTTCAAGATATACAAAGCCAGATGAAAACTTCAGGAAGCTGAAGAAGATACAAATTCCAGATGAGGAAACTTGACAGTCACTTACTGATTTACTGTGACAATTAAAAGGCAGATAAGATGAAGTAAAAAATTTGCTGATTTTCAGTTAAAACAGATATATTACAACAGTAAAAAAAAAATTACAGAGATTAAAGAGTATCAGTGGTTAAAGAGTATGAGTCGTTAAAGAGTATCGGAGTTAAAGAGTATAAGATAAAGAAGATCATATTTCAAAATAGATTTAAAATATTTGAGCCAGCAAAGAGGACACCAAGGCAGCCAGCTGCATCTAATCCACAATTAGTTTCTATTTTATTTGGATAGATAGGACAGCTTGCTAATTTGTTAAGCAGTTGTCTCTATTTTGTTGTAAATATATTTCTATTTTCCTTAGATAATTCCTAGAATAATTCTAGGATATTTTGTAAACAATTATGTATAAATACTTCACATTTTGAAGTATTAGTGTGGGATAAATTTTTGAAGATATCTATAGTCATTTTTGTTGTACTTGAAGGCTTTTTTGTTTCAAATTCGAGTAGCAGACAGGATCCAATCAACTAGCATCATATTTCAAGATTCATGTGATGAGCTATTGGAGTGAAGTATTTTCTACTTTTCATTGTTTATCTTCTTTGTTTCATGCATTCATTATGTGTTTTAAATTTGAATGAATAAACAGGAGTATTACTTCAATATTTTTTAAAAGCACACTGTCTTTATTGTTTATCAGTTCTATGTTTTCTGCTAATTTCCAGAGTAGGGAACCCTTAATTTCTCATTCTTTCGTTTGAACTCTACCTACTACTTTTCTTTTCTGGATCAAATAACCCTTCATTGCTCTTTATCCCGATCATATCACCTCACCAAACAACCTTCCAAGATCTTCAAAGGGTTATCTATCTTGCCCTAAAAACATTTTACTTTTTTACCTTGATCCTAGCTCTGTCTTCTTGATTTTTGACTCCTCAGCCCAATGGACAAACAGATTTCCCACTATCCATCTCATTAAGTGATTTTTCCCACCAAATCAAACAAACCAAAACCAAATTGCACAATTATAACTAGCCTAATATTCTATAATTAAAACAAAGTTAAATTTTATAGAGAAATCCCTCTCTGAACCCTAGGAAGGCTAGATCCTAGAGTTTAAAAGTAGGTTTGTGGTTAGCCCTAGAGTTCTTACAACTATAAATCAAAATCTCACAACTTGGAGAATTACTAGAGTGATAACAGATAGCACTGTCTCCCTTTCAGGCCTACGTTGCAAAGCACTGTCTCTCCCTAGAGACTGTGTTGCCTCCTAAAACCATCCAAATTCCCTTGAATTTGTCTTTGAAATTTGATTTAGTTTTTTTTTCTGATGTGTTTTGAAATTTTTGAACCTCATATTGACCAGTGAATCTATCTACCTCTTCCTCCTTTGAAAGAAAATTTGTTCAATGTTTGTTTAAAGCATTTTTCTTTATCATTGACGAATTAATTTCAAAGTATTTTCATTGTCACATTAGATCCATTTGCTTTTGAAAAAGGAAATTGTCGTAAATTCTTCATTTCCTGATAGGAGAAATTGTTGTTAAATTCCTCATTTTTCCTTCAAAAGAGAAATTGTTGTTTGTATTCCTCATTTCTCAAAAGTAAAAGGCATTTGTTTTTTTTCGATTTAGTGCACTTAGTTTCTTTTCTGCATTCATAACATTAAAGGAACTGAAAAGAAAAACTTGCATTTGCATGTAGTGGTTTGTGTGTTTTTCAAAAGGAATAATTAGGAAATCTGCATTTAGTTTGTGCTCATTGATTTTTTTGCTTGCAAATTGATTGCTCTTTCCCTTTAGTAGCTAGGATTTTCATTGAAAAACTAAAAGTGAAAGATTGTTTATCATTCTTAGTTTGCATTTTATGAATTTCCAGTACATCATCATGGTGAACCTTTGAAAGGAAAATTTTTAAACAAGATCAATGTAAAATTTATCTTAATTTACTAACAAATCATTGGAACCATAACAATAACAATTAGAAGGTCTAGGCTAGAGACATGTTCTGACGTCGTAAAACATAGCAGCTATCATTAACTTGTCTGTGATACATTCCGAGTGTGATACCTCACTCCACGTACATAAGTATATCATAGCTCTTCCATGTACTTTCAGGTATATCGGGCAGTGTTACATTACAATAAGTATAAAGGGGTGCTCTCACTGTGCGGTTTCGCATCAGACAACACTAATAAAGACTTGGGCCTCCATGTACCTTCAGGTGTATTTAGGAGGAAAAAATTTAGGTGTTATCCATCCATAGTGAACCAAGTGGGTTGGCTTGTAAATTGTGATACACTGAACACAACATTTGGGGAGATTGTCTGCTCGTACTTCTTGGTTTGCCAGGAGGTATTATGCAATTCACAGTTTCTTGGTAAACCCTTTTGCCTAGCATTACCCTTTTATTTTGTTTATTTATTTTTTGTTAAAATAAATCAGTAATTGTGGAAGAAAAAAATCCTTTCCTCCTTCATTCATGTAGATTAGCTTTAAAACCACCTTTACCACCAGAAGTTACTTATGGTAGGCCAAGGCGATCACGATCTGCAGAATCAAGTACAATTCGTACCTCCAATGAAACATCATTTTCCAATAAACTGGAGTTAGCTCAATTTGTTTCTACACATCCTGGTTCGTCTACTATTGTCAAAATAGAGTCTTCATAACTACCTGTGGTCATGATTCATCCAATCAGTGAGACCATACCTCCTGGACCCAACGTTGTTCAAACAAAAATTGATCCAGATCCTGTCTCTTCTTTGCTAGAATGTCTGAGTCCTAAAGTTGTACGACTGGAATTTGTTCCTCCCTTGCTCATTCCACAAATTTCTGTAGCTATTGAGTCTCCCATATCACACAGTCAAGCACCTGAAATATACTTTGGGACTGACGGTGAAATACTTCCACCTAGTTTAATTGCGATTGAAGAAATCCCACAAGACAAGACACCTTTAACTCCAACTTATTTTGGGGAGGACCTTTACCTGTACGAATATTTTCCTAAATCGTTTCCATCTTATTTTACTGATCGTGTTCCCATTCAAACTCGCGTTGATCTTAAAGGGTATACATTTGGTCAAGTAACCATGCATGAACCAACATCTTTGGTTGGACCAATTGTTCCAATTACATCAACTCCTGCCCTTGCCACCCCGTTGATGTTCACAACTTCACCAGAGTCATATTTTCATGGTGGCCCTATGGTCCCATTAGGTTATAAATCATTATCAAGAATTTACTCTGGTGCATCTTCAAAACCATGGTCTTTCCAATGTCATCATCCGGTATTTTAACTGGTAATCCTATAGTAAGTATTGAAAGACCTGATTATTTATATACATCATCAGGGAAATATCAAGTCGATCCTTCTCGGTCTATTCCTTTAAGTACCATATCCACTGGACTCTCAGCATTTGGAGAGAAATAGTTTCCATCTTATTATCCTCCTCATGTTGGGGAGCAAAATTTGGTCACCCAATATGACAGTACTCCATCACTTTTTGGTCAACCTAATGTCGAAATGAATGTTTGTCAATAATAGCCCACTCTGCCTATCCAACCACAAATGGTTGTACACTCGTATAAACTAGTTCAACCTGTTACACCCACATCATTACCACTTGTTAATACATCTTTACCCTTGTTACAGAATCAAAATTTTGTACACCAACCTTATCAAGTGGGTCCTTCAACTCAATACCCTTAAATGTTGGGTCCAAAGACTCCAAAGCCTTTGGTTAATTTACAAAAACCTGTATCCAGAATCATTTATTCACAAGTTGGTTTACCATTTTATGGTATGTCACAATCGCAACATGGTTATACCTATCAACCGAATCCAAGTTATTCCAATTTGGGTTATAACATTGGTGGACAGACCCCTTGGAACCCTTAGGAGTAAATGCCTCAAAATTCATTTCAAAAACTACCATATCCAGGTTTTGGTCAACAAAATCCTCAAGTGTTTGCTTTTCAAAAAAACCCCTATCTAGGTTACCAGTAGCAGATTCCTTATGTTGGTGCTCAAAGGCCTGTTGCTCGAGAAATTCCATCTTACCCTGGCTATGCTCAACCTAACCTTAATAGACAGTTGCCTTTTGTCACAAATTTAGAGATCCCAAATTTAAATCGGTTAACCAATGATCCAATCAACTATGCTCCTTGGAGACCGATGATACCTCACAAATTACCCTCAGATATTCCTAAGTTTAAAGGAAACCCCGAAGAAGATTCGTCGACTCATGTTATGACTTATCATTTATGGTATTCATCAAACTCCCTAAATGATGATTCTATTTGACTACGTCTTTTCCAGCGTACGCTCATAGGTCCGACTGCAAAATGGTACATTGAGTTACCTAGAGCTTCTTTTGAAAATTTCACTTCCCTAGCTACTGTCTTTTTGACTCATTTCTAGTTACCTATCAAATATGAAACAGGAACGGAACTCTTGACCAATTTCAAATAGACTAATGCTACTCACATTTCTAATCATATTCATGAGTGGCGTCGTCGTCGTAGAATGGTTAAGACATTTGTTCCAGATCAGCTCCTTATTGAATGGTTCATTAAGTCCCTATTACCATATATAATTGAGGATGTCACTAAGGGTGGCGTCATCACAGAAGAGAAATTTATCACTTGCGCCCAATATTTAGACTTGATTTACACTCAGTCTGGCATGCTCTATGAAAAATTTCCTAATGCGTCGCAATCTAATCTTAATGTTCCTCCTATATTAAATGACTCTAATGCTAGAGACGGTTTGATTAGCACTACAAGAAAACATTACACTACTGCATCTGATCCTGCTCCTAATTCTGAAATTAAAGTTGTGTCGTTTGAAAAATACAAAAGTGACAAGCAACCCGTAAGTAATAAAAAATGGAAATCAAAGAAAAAGAAAACTTCTAACCCGCAAGAAATATCATTTGATCAATCTTCTGGACCTAGTAATGAGGAACACTTTGTTAGGGATTTCCCTCACCGCACTAAAGTCTCAAAAATCGTCAAGACTTCTCATGCATCAATTGTGTTGATAGACCCATTTCCAAATCCGGACACTAATTTGGTTGCTACAAATCTAGCTCCTAGTTCCCAAGTGTTAATGTTATCTGTCACGAAACCTTCAATAGATATTTTGGTGTCAACGCATAATAAAGATTATGGTAGTCAAGCCACTGATAAACTGACTACTTCGACTATGAATCTGTCTACGGAATTAGTACCACCTATTGTTATTCCTGAATTGACAATTAAGCCACTAAAGGGAGTAATTCACAAATCGGCATATAATCCTCGAGCAAGAGCTGCACAAAATTATAATATAGTTGAATATTTGGCTCAATCCCCTCCAGTTATGTTTGCTATTGAGGTATTACAAAATTTTCCCTCCCAAAAACAGGCTTTATTGTCGGCTATTGGTGGAATTGATCCGACTAATTCTAATCTTGTTGTATTTAATCATATGATCTATGTGCCACAACTACCAGCATAATTGGCATTCTCCATACAAGTAAATGTTCTTAATCACCTTGTTCATTGTACTATTATTGATGAGGGAGCATCTACATGCATTATGTCTCTAAATTGTTGGAAGTCACTTGGCTCGCCACGCTTATCACAATCATCAACGACATTGAAGGCTTTTGATGGAAAGACATATAAACCTTGTGGTATTATTAATAACCTGCATGTTGAAATAGGGGTAAAAACAATGAATTTTGATGTCAAGGTTGTTGACGGACCCCTTGACTATAATATTTTACTTGGAAGGCCATGGGTATATGCGATGATTGAAATTTTTTCTACATATTTTAGAATGATCATCTTTCCACATAAAGGTACTATCACAGTCATCAATCACTATCCTTCTTTGCCTCTGCTTCGTAGGTAACTAGAAGCATTCCATTTGTTCACATACCCCAACTAGAAATTCAGAACATTGGTGTAGGACTCTTAAAGGATTCCACTATCATGAGAACCTTTTCATTACCGCTGCCCGTGATGTCAGCAGAAATTGCAAGTATAGAGATCTGCTACATGATATCTTCCACTCTATCTGGCTTAAGGGAGAGTACAGGTGATTCTGATATTGCTACGTTGGATGAATTTTATTGCCCAGCCCTATTGAGATGGCATAGTGTTGAGGCGGTAAATCCCCTCTGCGGACAGAGGGGATCCCACTAGCCCTAGATTGGGTCTAGAATCAAATCATGCAATGACGTTGGTTCCTAGTTACAAGAAGACAAATATCATGACAAGTAGCCTACCTCAAGTCCCACGTTGTTTTTTTCGAGGAAGAAGCGATGCTCCTCGTCCCTAGCTTGACAGATCACAATCCTTCCATTCACCACGTCCGAAAACCTGTACACATGCAGAGAAACAACGACATACAACATAATACTTAAAGCATGTAACTATATATCAGTCAGAGAAGATATAATTCGTTGCATTACATAAAATAATAGACACATGAATGGAACCAAAATCAGAGTCGCTTATATTATAGATGACAAAAAGGGAGATTACAACCAAATGCTCTGACGTTATGATCTTCCTTCGATGGGGCTTGTAGCGGAGCGCGTCTCAACGAAGCCTGTCGGGAATATGGACAAAGCTCTCTCTCTTACGGGGTTCTCCTCAGCTCTGCTCTCAATAGTTTCCCAACTATATTTTCCTTCCCACAAGTTCATCTAGCTAGCAAATAGAGAGGGCAGGCTTTTATAGAAGGAGGAAGGGTGGTTTGGATCCCTATAATCATGGGATAGGGTCCTATCTCTTAGGAAGGTTCCATGAGAGGTGGAAAACCACTTCCTAATCAAGGAGATCTGGAAGTAAACAACCCAACTTCTTTCTGATGATTCATTCCGAGTTTGTTAGAATCAAACTTCCGCCATTTACTTTTAAAAAACATTCCTTAATAGGCTTGGCATGAGCAAGACACAGGGACAGAGTGCCAACTGGCACGCCCACTATGGTACTTTTTCTCCATTGGTGCGAGGGATGAATCGGCTAACCACACCAATGCCAAAACCTGGATTTTTAGGGTTTTGCAGAGGAATTGTTCTTTAGGAGAATTATTTTCATTATGCAGAAGGATTCCATTAAGGTGTTTTTAGGACATTTTACTGTTCACAGGTCGCGGGAATATTCCTCCAATGTACGGGATGAGGGATTGCAGAGACAGTGACAAAATTTTGTGTAACAGATGCCCCCTAAAGCATGAGGCCTGAGAGAGAGGGAGGGGTGAAATGCTTTATGAGAACGCACCCAACTGAAAACACTGTCGTCGGAAAACCTGTGAATACAAATACAACTGATATATCTGGTACATGATATGTGGTATGGGCACAGCCATCCAAAATAGAGTGTACAATAACCAGGATCCAAGGTATGGACGCAGCCATCCAGTAAATAGGGACCAACAAGTAGACTCAAGTATGGTCGCAGCCATCCAATCAAATGAGTCATGTAATAAATCATAATAATCTATAAAGAACCCGTAGCCTGGATTTTTATCATACATAATCCAGGTTCTTGCGCTCCATCTCGACCCAAACAGAGTACAAGTTCGAGCACATGAATATGTGAGCTGAAGTTGAACATGCAAGAACATCGTTTGATTACCAGCCAATAATGAAAGTCATTAACAAACGTGAGAGGAACCACCAATAATGACGATGGCTCTCAAGGTACAAGAGGTAAAATCCATAGAATGTGAACAGTAATTTGGCATCGAACATCCACAGAATCATCTGATCGAAGGCCAATGATGAAAACCTTGCGTCGTATGTGAAGAACCTGCCATTGAGGCATGCAGGCTCCAAGGTACCTAAAGGGAGCCTCTAGATCAGCTTCCTGGATAATGAGCTGAAGTCGACAAGAAGTGACCTTGATCGAAGGCGGGCCATAATGTTTCCCACATCATCGACATGAGACAGAGGAAAATAATGTTTGTGAATCAAGACCAACAGAGAATCAGAGGGAGGTTTCAAACTGTATAGGCCAACTTCTCTTGAACATATCGGCGACACAACATTGGATTTGGAATTATTTGACATCAAGGGATCTGACGTCATATAGTGACGTGGAAAATTGCAGATGAGTGGTCAAAAGAGATTACCCAAACCCATGAAAGAAAGTAGATAACGAGATGAGATGTTCCCAACCTAACATGAATGCAGACAAGTGCCATGTTCAAGAGCGACATACTGTCGACACAACTATAATACTGGTTTGATTTTCCCCCACCATTTCTAGCAAGTACCCCAATTATTTTTTGAAAACAAGCTTGAAGGGGATAGCATATGCTTGCGATATAAGTTCGTCCTTCAGACAAATCCAACCTAGTACGTTTAACGAGCCCTAGGAAGGAGAAACTCAAGTAACGCCATTACGATGGAGTCCGATGTCATCATTTTTTAACGAGTTTGACAAAGGAAGAACTTGACGTCTTTTCATGTTTAGAGAGTTTGAAAATACAACGGAAAAGAAAACTCCAGCAGTCCCTTTTCGTAGATCGTCTCACAGATCCGAAAAGGTAGAAAACTATGTCTAAGAGAACCTCCTAGTCGCGATAGGCTAGCGTATTCCTTTTTCGTAAATAAACTATCCCAGCCCGAAAAAGGGGTAAACGTATATTGGGTAGATGTTGTTTCGCAGCCAATTTAACAAGCTCAAAATGACAATCGACTTGGCAATCTTTTCAGTTTTAGAGAGTCAGAAAAGAGCTGAAAGGTGACTCCAGTAGTGACTTTTCGTGTTTTTACCAAGTCCAAAAAAGTATAAAATACAACTCGTATCATTGTCCTAATCACGTGAAAACCTGTCCCTGCACAAAAAGCAAGTGTAAAACCCATTTTTCGACAAAAATATAGTAAAATATCGAAAAATAAGTCACAAAACTTAATTTTTATTTTGAAAAGTTATAAATATTACCTAATAGTAAAAACATATTTACTTTTCACCTTTTTACCTCTTTGTAGAGCGATAGTGAGCCATTTCCTTTGCGATCTTGAAGCGTCGATTGTGAGCAATCCAGTCGACGAATCTTGATCCCGTCTTCTCCAGGTAAGATCTACTTCCATTAGCCATCTTTTAAGCTGCATTTCATTATCTTTAATCGTGATTTGAGGCCTTTTAGGGAAGGAATTTCAAAATTTAGAGCTTCGCGGTTGGCGCGGGTACCAGGCACAGACCTGCACCAATCCGCTCTATTTTACACAGAGGCTGCGCCAGCTAGCGCGATTGTTAGCTAGACAGCCACGCCAATGGCGCAATGCAAATTCTGGCCAAAAATTCTCAAAAATGAACCAATGAAAAGAAAATTTGAATACTTGAGGAGGTTTCTAACACTCCTATGTTTCATTTGATGCAGGTACCCAAAAAAAATGGTGATTGAATGGAAGGAAAGGGAGCACAGTGAGGAAGATGAAATGGAAATGGGGAATGAGCAATGTATGAATGCTCTCCAAAATTGCGGTTTGAAGAAATTATTCCTAATGCCATGTCTCTGGGCTCAGCCCAAACTATTATAATATTTGATTAGTATATGGGATGAGGACGAGGAGAAGTTTAAACTCCGAGATCAAGTACTTGAGCTTGAAGTTTCAGACGTGTACTTTATCACTGGACTATCACGCACAAGTCTAGTTCCTATTATGACAAGCACCAGGTCTTCTGGTGAAAACATGACAATGGTCATGAACAGAGTGTGTGCGGGGGCACGCCAAGGGTCAGGTAGCGGAAAGGTAGATATTCAAACCATTCCTGATCTAGCACTCAAAGTAGTGCTACATACCATCACGCGGGTTGCAGGATTGTAGGCACCACATGAGGCTACCAAGACACAACTCCTTCTTGCATCAGAATGCATGAATCCCACAGTGTTTGACTGGGCCACATCCATGACTATGAACATCAAACAGAAATTGACCAAATGCAAAAAGACCAAACTAAAATAGTTTGGATACGGGTCAATCTTGGTATCGTTCTTCCTGGAACGACTACCTATCTTCCAGGGCCAGGGGGCTATAGTCTTGGATCCACCATTGAGAGCCATGGTTGGCTCGATGGGTAGCATTGATGCCCAGGGCAGGGGGCAGCCAGTAGATGTCATGGTAGCTCGAGTTCTTTGGATGGCTCTGATGGTAGTTGATCATCGTAGAGGACTGGCCCTATGCGGGCACTGATTTCACTGGAGACACAAACCTTCTGCTCCCGAAAGGAGAGGACTGGGATGAGGAGCTGGGTAAGACTCTTTTTAATTTTTATGAGCTTTTTTATTTTTTTGTATACATGCATTTTCTAACAGCTAATCCTATATGTATGTAGATGTTGGCCCAAAGAGGCCCGCTAGGATGTCACCAGTGGAGAGGAGGACCCCTCTCGCTTATGACCCTCAAGGTGAGGGGAGCGAGGGGGACGCACTTGTACAGAACCTAAAGGGGATTGCTCGTGGGGTTCTGGATTATGCTCGCCTAGCTGATGTCCCTTTAGCTTATCAGAGGCACACCGTAGGGAAAATGTAATTCATGGGGTTGCAATTGGAAATCACGGTTACCGTACGCAACAGGATGTAATCGTGAAATCTCTGAACGGCTTGGACTATAGCCAGCGCCAACTTCTCGACATGTTCATAAAATTTTTATGTGTCGAGGAGGTTCCGAGACAGATAATAAACCACGTGTTCATTACCTTCATTGTCATCCTGCACTAGAACCATGGCAATCATACTGAATGCAGCAGCCAAATAAAGGGTAAAGTCACGATGATATTTTGGAGGACGTATTAATGGAGCGTTAACAAGCAATGTCTTAAGGTTATCGAAATATTGCTGAGCAATCTCGTCCCAATGGAAAGGGATGTCCTGTTTGAGAAGTCGCGTAAACCCTTTGGCTACCTCTGCATGGTTCGGGATAAAGCGACGTAAGAAATTTGTTTTCCCTTGAAGACTCTGAAGTTGATGCAGCGAGGATGGGGAGGGGAGATTAACAATAGCCTCGACCTTGAGAGGGTCAAGGCGAATTCAGTCCTTAGAGACAATGAATCCTAAAATCCGACTAGATTCAACGCAAAAGACGCACTTGTGAGGATTAAGCCTAATGTTGTAACATTTGCAGCGGAGAAAAATATAGCGGAGATGTTCCGGATGGTCTTTGCGTAGAGCTAAATGAGCTGGAAGGTCATCCAGGTACGGCTGAACAACATTACGTATGTTGTGAAAGGCATAAGACATGGCACGCTGGAAGGTAGCCCCAGCATTTTTTAAGCCGAAAGAGAGCTTCTTATAGGTGAATGTTCCCCATGGACAGATGAAAGCAGTCTTATGTTGATCGGATGGGAGGATATTGATTTGATTATAACTTGAAAAGCCATCCATAAGGGAAAACATCTCACTCCCCACACAATCGTCGATGATCTGATCTATAAAGGGGTTGGGATAGTTGTCCTTAAGGCAATCCCAATTGATATCTCGATAGTCAACATAGGCTCGAATTATGCCCTGCTTCTTATCCATAGGGACAATATTGGAAACCCACTCTGTCAGAGGGATCAGATATATGAAACCCGCTTTAAGAAGTTTCTCAACTTCAGCTTTTATAGCAGCGGCTTTTTGAGGATGCAACTAGACACAGACGCTGGCGCACAGGCTTCACACCAGGAGAGGTGGGAATTTCGTGCATGATGATACCAGGATCAATCCCAGGCATCTCTTCATAAGACCATGCGAAAACATCACGGAATTCGCAGAACAGGATAGTGTACACTTGAATCTCATCGGGAGAACAAGTGACTTCCACATGGATGTTCTCGACGACCCCTAGTTTAATGGAGATGTCGATAGGAATCGTTTGGGTAATATTACTCAGATTTCCTTCCGAAAATACTTCATAAGTCAATATTGGCGTTTGGAGAGGTGGAGAGGGAACCTGAGATGCAAACCGCTCGAGACAATTAGACATTACCCCCAGGCCAGGCATGAACGAGGAACGATGATGTCCATCACTCCACAGCAAATCTTCAAGAGACATAGTCTCCACGATAGCTTCATCAAACGAAAAAAAATCTCTCAAAGGATCGAGTGAATCTACATCACTGAGCCAAGGGGATTGAGAATAAACATCAAGAGCCATGCTCAAAGGAGCATTATCAGGAGGGGGAGGATATGATGCGACAATGATCTCACAATAATTGATTTCAACCGGGGTCAGAGGCATCGATTCTCCAAAAGAGGCAACATTTTCAGGAGAAGGGATGATCCACGGGTCATCTGACCTAGAGATCATGTTGACTTGAACAGTGTTAGGTGGTGGAATGGGAAAAATACCCATGAGAACAGGGTCCTTGAAAAGACCAGGTCCTATACTGTCAGGGGGATTAGGAATTTGATCCACGTACGGTACGTTGTTCTCAGAGGATGAGGTAAAGAAAGACAACTGATATACAGTAATAATCTTGCCCTCATGTGGAAACTTCAAAAGTCGAAAGAGGGTGGATGGAATGCACAACATGGAATGGGTCCAGCTGCGACTAAGTAGAATATTGTAGTTGAGTTTGGCATCAACAACTTCCACTTCGACGTTGATTGTCTTACCTTGCAAATTAATTGGTACACTCGCAAGAACACCCAAGGGCTTTGATTCCCTTCCATCAAATGCCTCGAGGGCATTGGGAGATGAAGTGAGGGCTGGAGAGCCAATGGCCTTCTAGCAAGAAGATGACATAACGCAGGTAGAGGCACCTTCATCCACAATGGCTCTGTGAATATTGAGGCCATTAATACAGACTTGTATAACAAGCGCAATCTGATGCGGAAGTCGGGGGACAAAATTCTCTAGATCGAAGGCGAGAAGGCTAGAATCGACAAGGTCAATTCCGCTGATTGCAGATAATAGAGCTTTCCGTTGAGATGGACAACTCTGAAGTACTTCCAATGCGGACATCATGGAAATTTCCTATGCCAAGTTCTCAAAAATGTTGTAATTTTGAGCAGCACGGGCGTTCGGATTATAGGAAGATTTTCGGAGAACACCTTTGGAAGGTGGTCGTACAACGGGTTCATAACTAGGCCTCTTAACATAAAGGGGACCAGAGGCAGGCAGGGGAGGAGGGCCATCAACTTCCTTCCCAGCTACCTGGCATGGTCCGGCATAATCCTTCGATCGAGTGGCAATAGAAACAGGTGCAGAAATAATCATCATGAAAACCTGAGACCCAAAAAATGTAGATGGTGAAGGCTGCTCAACCATTTGGGTCTGCTGAGATGGAAATGTTTCTTTAAGAACTGTCAGAGTTCCCTTAGAGCCCTTAAGAAGTTGACTCACCTCGGATCATCTAGGACAATATTTGTTGTAGTGGTCTTCGTCACAGATCAGGCAAGGGTACTTCGGTTTGCGTCGCAAACCATCATCAGCACGTGGTTTGGATGATTTTGGTTTTGGGGCATCAGATTTGGCTTTGCCTTTTCCCTTCTTCTTCCGTTTGGAAGTCTTGTCCGCAGGATTGGCCTAAACGGAATTGACCTCCGCAGTCTTACCAAAATCTGGGGTAGCTGGAGGAGCAGAATTGTTGGAAGAATTCGATTTCTGCTTCCCATTAGAAGACTTACGAGAAGTCTTAGAAACAGAACCAATAACACCATCTACTGATGGGGTAGCTAGCGCTTTAGAGGTCCCTGGTCATCAGTCAAGATGTCATATAATGTGCCAGACTGGGGGTACACTAAATCGAGGCACTGGGCACGAGAAATGGCTTGTTCCTCGGTTACACATGCCCCCATAGCAATGTCTTGTGCAATCTTGTTGACAAAGGAGGTAGTGAACCAGTGAGTTAGAAGCTAATCAGAAATTTCAAACTAGATTAGATGACAATGACGTCTCCATTCGTGAATATGATCTGAAATATGAGTGGCTTTGTCTTGTTTCAGAGATGTCAGGAGATGCGTCCTGGCTTTATAACGAATCGGTAACTAGAAATGCGTCAGGAATGCCATGGCTAGAGTATTAAAATCTTGAAAAATACCACAGGGCAGTTCTATATACCATTTAGCAGCAGCGCCGGTGAGAGTGCGCTAGAAATGACGTAGACGAATCGAGTCATTGATCCAAGAATTCGAAGAACACCATAAGTGGTATGTCATGACATGTGCTTGGGGGTCTTCTCTAGATTTACCCTCAAACTTAGGACAATCACCAAGCACCTTGGTTGGAACCGGAGGCCAATATGGATTATGAAGAATCAGATCATTGGCCAATTTGGACACATCTGGTAACTCCAACGTGGTGAGAAAAGGCAACTGAGGATTAAAAGGCATGCCAGATCCCCGATAAGGACTTGTACCTGTGATCCATCCTGGTTGAGCATAACTCTGCCCCCATTGGTTCTATCCTGGAGGATTCTGACCATAGGGGATATAAGCCAGATAATTGGGTTGATATGGCGACTGAAAACCAGGATACGAGGGTTGATAACCAAGGAATTGATTCTGATTGTATGTAGGACCTAATTGACCAGTGTATGGATTTGACTACGGAGTATAATTATAGCTTGGTTGTTGAAGGTAATAACCAGAACCTTGAGGTGAGTTGTAAACTGGTCGATACTGACCTTGAAAGTAATAGCCACCTTGGGGTCAAATGGGTCGTTGGTAAGTGGGACCCTGCTGAGCCTGATAAGTCGGGCGCACAGGTGGATTCGGCTATGGCATAGAATATATCGGCTATTGAGCAGGGTTAACAAGCTGTGCAGGTTGTCCTGTTTGAACAGGTTGACCTGGCTGTGAAAGTTTTCCTAGTTGAACAGGTTGACCCGGCTGATGAGGGAAACCAGGTTGCACTGGTTGAACAGGTTGGCCTGATGGTGAGAGTGGGTCAGGTTGTGCCTGATAACCAGGTTGACCTATGATAGGACCATAAGATGGCCCTGGATATGCAACATTTTGACCAATCAGAAAATGAGGTTGCTAAGGTTGCACCAAAGGTTGAGAAGGATGGGTTTTCCCCCCAAGACCATATGGTGGTCCAGGTTGATACCCCGGTTTCCCTTCCGGTCCTTGAGGTTGCCCTGGTTGGACCGTAGGGTGAGGATGCAGAGGCTGACCTTGAGGATTGTAAGACTAACCTTGTGGGTCGTACAACAATCCTTGTTGGACTGAAGGTTGTCCTTGTAAGGGTTTTCCTTGCGGGTCATACGCATACCCTAGCTAGGCTGAAGGTTGTCCCTGGAAGGGTTGTCCTTGTGGGCTGGAAGCATATCCTTGCTGAAACAAAGGTTGTCCCTGAAAGGGTTTCCCTTTTTTATTAGAAGGTTTCCCAGGCTGGGTAGATAGAAAACCATTAATATACTGATAAGCCTCAGGAGCAGGAAAATGAAGGGGGTTTCCCTGCTCATCATAATGATATGGAAATACGTAGATCAGGGCACCATCCGCTTCATAATGGGAAAATTAAGGACAATTAAGATCCTGAGAGGATTGACCAACCTCGGAGATTGATGGCTGTAACGACAGTCGGTACTCCTCGGGAGAAATGTTCTCCAGAATGGCAGAAGCTATGTAAACGTATTCAAGAACCGACGAGGTCCTAGTTGACTGAGTAGTAACAAGCAGCGTAGATGTAGCCATGCAGACAGTAGGTCTAACAGGTACCGATGTAACAAAAGGAGATGTCGTGAGAGGTGTTGATGGCGAAATCCCTAATGATGGAATGGTCGGCCTCGTGGACAGAATTGATACTCCTATAGAGGAAATGGCGGTCATGACCTAACTTAAAGACCTATATCGAGCTAGGAGCGTAGGATGAGGTGAAGACATAACAGAAGGTTTGGGGATGTCTTCAAGAAAGAGCTGGTAATCTTCACCAGAAGTAGGAATTCTTTCACTAGGAGAAGGACTGGATGAGTCCATATCTGACCCTACCATAAGATCTTCTAAAATACGACGAGTACTAGGAGGTATGATAGCAACAAAAAAGGGTGATCCTAATGTAAGAGGAGGGAAATGCTCCCCTACTCCAAATCCAAACCAAGCGTTGGATAAGGGCCAATTGAACTCAACTGGTCCTCCAAAGGGAAGTTCAGATATAACCGGTCCCCCATCGGGAAACTCGGATGCAATGGGCTTTTGATACTCAGCAGAGGACTGGGAGACTTCTGATGAATCGTCTGTATAAGGACTACGAGTAGACGAAACTGATGGTTCCACCACTGTGACTATAGAAAAAAAGAGGAAGAGATCAAAAACAAAGACGCACGGGCAAAAACCAAGGAAAACAAAAACAGGCCGAAAAATCAATCTCTAAATGGGTGTGTGATTGTAGGTGATTAATTTTACCACATTTAAACTGGAAATTTTATTGTTTCATGTTTTAAGAGTCTAGAAAAAAGTAAAACATGACTCTATCACTTTTAGTTTGGAAACAAGCGTGAAAGGACAAGCGCTTGATGATCTTTTCAAGTTTAAGGAGTCAGTAAAGATCAAAATGACTGCTCTGGTAATCTAGGTAAATGGGTGTACCATATATCCATGAACTACCATATACACCTTGGTAAAAATGAAAGAGAAATCAACCAAGGACTTGACGTACGTGCAGGTAATCTCCCAAAATGTTGTGTCCGGTGTATCACGGGTAAAAGGCGACAGACTCGGCTTCCTACATATAAAGGATTTGCAACCTAATGGGGTCTCCCTTTATATACTCGACAGTATGGGGAGCACAAGTTCATACTAGTGATGTCTGTAGCCAGATGGTGAGTGACAGTTGCTAGGCTTAAAGACGCCGGAACACGTCTCTACCTTAGACTACTAGATGTTTTGTTAATGTTTCAATGTTGCCTTAGGTTAATTCAGTAAATTTTAAAGTTGATCTTCAATTTACGTTTCAATTTCAAGGCCCTATCGAATGTTGGATCTCATAAAACCTCTAGATGCAAACTACATGCCACTAAATATCATTTGGTTCAATGAAGAGCTATCTACAAGAGAGTTGAGAGCTTTCAAATGACAACAAAATGAACACACAAAAACATCCATACTGTTTCCAACGCAAGCTAATGAAACTAGAAAACTTTTCTCTAGAGTTATATAACACTAGTAATGTGAAAGAGCTTTTAATTTTCACTACGCAAATCCAAATGCAAAATATTTTGTTTTGTATTTTTCAATATATCAGAGCAAATGCACTAAATGAATGAAAAACTAATGAAAACATCAATTAATGAAATGACAAAGAGAGAGTTGAAACAAAACAAGTTCACTCAATCCAAACAAACACAATTAGGACTCAAACCGATGACGAAATCCTTCAAAGCGAAGAAGAATCTCGAAAGAGACTCAAACAAACCGTGTAATCTAGGCTTGGATCAACTCAAAGCAAAACTGAATGAAAGAGAGGACAATCACTCAATTAACGCAATGATTCAATGGAATCCAGCAAGATGAATGCGAAGAAGCAAAACCGAAGTTGACCGGGAAAGCAAAGACATGAAACACCCATGGGAGGCTCAACACATTGAAACACCTAGAAGCCCTAGGGATAGAATGAAAAACTGATAGAAAAAGGTGAACAACCGGAGGACAGGGGCTAAACACAGTAAAAAATTACTTCAAAACACTCAAGAAATCAGAAAAAATGGACCAGGACCAAAATTCAAGCTCAAAAATTCCAAGAACAGGCAAACCCTAATGCCAAGCAGGGTTGGCGTGCCTTTTTTGTTGTAATCTGTGCCAATCAGGGGTTGGTGCAGGGGTCTAACGAGAAATAAGCGCCAATCGGCATGATTGTCAGGAGAAAAACCGCGCCAAGCCGGTTTACCCTAGAAAAATGATAAAAAAGGAAAAACTAAGACTATATTTGGTCTTCTGGGGGCTGAAAAAGGTTTTAACACCAAGGAAGGTGAACCAGAAAAGAAAATAAATTGATCAAAAGCCAAAAAAAAAACCCAAAGGAGAAAATACTAACTCCCACTGATCCCCGGTGGAGTCACCAAATTGTTGAGGCGGTAAATCCCCTCTATGGACAGAGACGATCCCACTAGCCCTAGATTGGGTCTAGCAACAATAAAATCACGCAATGACATTGGTTCCTAGTTACAAGAAGACAAAGATCACGACAAGTAGCCTACCTCAAGTCCCACATTGTTGTTGTCAAGGAAGAAGCAGTGCTCCTCATCCCTAGCTTGAAAGATCACAATCCTTCCGTTCACCACGTCTAGACACATGTACACATGCAGAGAAATGATGACATACAACATAATACTTAAAGTATGTAACTATATATCAGTCAGAAAAGATATAATTCGTTGCATTACATAAAATAATAGACACAAGAATGGAACCAAAATCAGAGTTGCTTATATTATAGATGACGTCTCAATGAAGCCTGTCGAGAATATGGACAAAGCTCTCTCTCTTACAGGGTTTTCCTCGGCTCTACTCTCAATAGTCGCCCAGCTATAGTTCCCTTCCCACAAGTTCAACTAACTAGCAAATGGAGAGGGCGGGCATTTATAGAAGGATAAAGGGAGGTTGGGATCCCTATAATCATGGGATAGTGTCCTATCTCTTAGGAAGGTTCCATGAGAGGTGGAAAACCACTTCCTAATCAGGGAGATATGGAGGCAAACAACCCAACTTCTTTCTGATGATTCATTCTGAGTTTGTTAGAATCAAACTTCTGCCATTTATTTTTTTTTTTAAATCCTTAATAGGCTTGGCATGAGCAAGACACAGGGACAGAGCGCCAACTGGCGCGCCCACTATGGTGCTTTTTCTCCATTGGCGTGAGGGATGAATTGGATACCCACGCTAATACCAAAACATGGATTTTTAGGGTTTTCCAGAGGAATTGTTCTTCAAGAGATTTCTTGTCCTTATGCAGAAGGATGCCATTAAGGTGTTTTCAGGACATTTTGCTGTTCACAGGTCATGGGAATAGTCCTCCAATGTACGAGATGAGGGATTGCAGGGACAATGACAAAAAAATTTGTAACACATAGCAATCAATCTATCTGGCTTGGGTGGAAAATCTGAAATCAGTGTCGTCAAGTGTTTGGGTTGATCGTTCCTTAGATTTTGGTACTCCGTCTGATCCATGCTTTTTACAAATGAAAATATTTTGGAAGCTATGATGTCAGAAAGAGAACCATGGGAAGATTATCATCATCATTCCCATCTTTCTGATTATGAAGAAAACTATCTTAATGATCTATATCACCCATCAATCAAAAATTTATTTTTGAATTATTTACCTATTAATGCAATCAATTTTGAGCGAAATCTGTCAAATATTGAAGAAACCATTTCTATCGATATTTCAACCAAACCTGGTGTTGTAGAAAATATTCATGTTGGTATATCTTGTTCTCCATCAGAACTCGAATCATATCGCTCTCTATTTCATGAATTTCGTGATGTATTTTCTTGGTCTTACGAGGAAATTCCAGGCATAGATACTAGTATAGTTTAACACACTATTAATATGTATCTTGATGTCAAACCGGCGCTTCAACGGCTTCGTCCTGTTCATCCAAAGAAAGTCTCTGCCATCAAAGAAGAATTTGAGAAACTTTTGCATGCTTGTTTCATTTACCTTGTTCCATTAACTGAATGGGTTTTCAATATCGTTCATATCATGAAAAAGAAAGGAACCATTAGAGTGTGCGTCGATTATTGGGACGTTAATCATGCTTGTCCAAAAGACAACTATCCTACTACCTTTATCGACCAGATTATTGACCATTATGTTGGATTTGAAATATTTTCATTCATGGATGGATTTTTTGGCTACAATCAAATCAATATCCACCCAGATGATCAACATAAGATAGCATTTATCTATCCCTAGGGCACATTATCTTATAGGAAACTTTTGTTTGGTTTAAAGAATGTTGGGGCAACTTTTCAGAGAGCAATGTATTATGCTTTCAATGACATCAAGCACATTGTTCAACCATATCTAGATGATTTACCAGCGCATTCATGAAATCAAACTGATCACCCGATGCATTTGAGAGCCATTTTCTTACTCTGCCAACACTACAAAATACACCTCAATCCACATAAATGTGTATTTTGTGTTGGTTCTAGTTGTCTACTTGGATTCGTAGTCTCAAAAGAAAGAATTCGAATAGACCCATTGAAGGTTTAGGCCATTCTTGATTTTCCTGCACCATCAAATTTACTTCAGATACAGAAACTTCAAGGAAAGGCTAAGTCCCTAAGAAATTTCATTCCAAACTACGTCGAAATGGCTAAAGTATTTACTCAAACCTTGAAAAAGGGGGTTCCCTTCCATTGGGACCAAGTTGCGCAAGCTTCTTTTGATGCTGTCAAGGATACTCTTGTCCGAGCGTGATTAATGTATCCACCTAATTATCAAAATTATTATTTCCTATATATCATCGCGGCTAAAATGACCATTGCTATGGTATTTTTCCAAGTATAATATGGAATTAAACATCCTATCTATTATTTGAGTCGTAATCTCAATGATATGGAAGTTAAGTACTCATACGTAGAAAAGCTTGCCTTGGCATCTGTTCAAGCTGTCAAAATATTTCACCATTATATCCTACTCCGAAACACCACTATCATTTTGGATTGCAACCCCATGACTTATATCTTATCACGTCAATTTTTGGGGGGAAAATATTCAAAATGGATTGTCATTTTGCAGTAATTTGATTTGGAATTCATCAGATCCAAGTCAAAGAAGTCTTTAGTTTTGGCTGAGCTTCTCTATGACCCTCCTTCTGATAATACTGCAACTACTTCAGAGCCATCATTTCATGACGAGTCTCTGTTTCTGATTGGATCATCTTATCCTTAGTATGGTGATTTCATCATTTATCTCCAAACTCAAACTTTTCGATCTGATACCTCTCACTCTAAACAACGATGTATTCGATACCAGGCCAAAGATTATCTGATTGTCAACGATACACTTTATCATCGTGGTGTCAATACCATTTTAAGTAGGTGCCTCACTCATGAGGCTGAAAAAATTTTAAATGATTGTCATGTTGGGGCTTGTGGTGGACATTTATCTGGATATGCTATCGCGCAGAAGATACTCCGCGCTAGTTACTTTTGGCCTACTATTTTTTGAGATTGCATCCTCACGATCAGAAGTTGTCATGCGTGCCAGATTTTTTATCGTAAAATCCGCAAACCGCTAGTGCCAAAGCATCTTGTTGTCTCTATGGGAACATTTTCAAAATGGGGTATTGACTTCATGACCTGTAACCCTCGTTCATCCAGAGGGCATGGCTATATTATTGTTGTAGTCGACTATGCCTACATTCAACAACACAAGACAGACAGCCACATTGTTTTTCTTTAATCATGCTATTGCACGGTTTTGGGTCCTACAGGCTATAGTTACAGATCATGGGAAGCGTTTTCACAATCACATGATGATTGAATTAACTGCCAAGTTAGGATTGTCACATGATAATTCTACTCCTTATTATCCACAATCAAATGGACAAGTTGAGGCTATCAACAAGATTCTTAAACGTATGCTTCAACGAATTATAGGAGTTCGTAAAAGAAATTGGCATTTGATCCTATACTCCTCCTTGTGGGCGCATCGAACCTCGGTGAGAAACGCAACTGGATTTATTCCTTTTCAATTGGTGTATGGTCTGGAAGCTATCTTACCAATCCAATGTGAAATACCATCGTTAAAAATCGCAATTGACATGTTACTTGACACCTCAGAAGAAGAAGCGAGTCTCCTTAACCTCATCCATCTTGATGAAACGTGTCGTGAAGCCCAATTGGCCAACAAAGTGCATAAGAGACGTATAAAGGTGCAATACGACAAAAATGTCTAGCCTCGCATTTTATCAGAGGGAGACTTGGTGGTTCTTTATGATCAAGAAGTTGATGTAATAGGTATAGGAAAATTTGATCCATTGTGGCATGGCCCCTATATTTTCAAAAGATTTCTTGCTAAGGGTGCCTATCAGTTGGTTGATTACGATGGAATTCCATTGGCACAGCCTAGAAATGGGTTGTATTTGAAACATTACTATGCTTAATCATGAGCGTAGTAATGTTTTGTATTATATTGTATATATATGTTGTTAATTTGCATTCATTATCTTAGTTTGTTTTTAGAGTTTTCTTGACGTTAGTAATCCACTTTACATTTCATCGCAGATGTCTGAATCTTCGGAACCATTTGTTGGATGTTGATGCTGTTATTCGTAGTACATAGAATCTATCCTCTACAGCGTGGACCATTTTCACTCTGAACGATGAGTTAGTGAGTTTTGAAGGGATTTGTATTGGTAGTCGACGAACAATATCGCTGAGTATAGCGTCTTGATCGAACTTCTCTCTAATGCCATTTCATTTGGTATTAACCGCATAATCATAAGGTTAGAATCACAACTTGTGGTATTACAACTTACTAGTGTTTACACTGTTAGAAATCCAACACTGCATAGATGGTTCCTAAGAGTTCAACTTTTGGAAAGACATTTTGATTTATTCAATATCAACACATTTCCAAAAATTTGAACACATTGACTGATTCATTAGTTAATCAAGTTTTAGACAGACATTTGCAACATATGTAAAGAAAACATTCACATCATTGAATAGGATTGCAAACATAGGAAAACTATGAAATCATATAAATAGATAGTTAAAGGTTTTTAAAAAATTTGTTCCCAAGACACATTGGTGATCTGACCTCAAAATATATGCAAAATGTCAAAAGTAAACTAGTGGTGCTCGTGGTAACATGCTATAGATCTAGCTATCCTACGGAGTAACCACATCCAGCGGTTAGGAACCCCAATAGTGTGTCGCTGCAATCACATGGGTAAATCTTCAATATGGAAATCTAGAATCCCAAAGGTCAACCCCTCTATGTGCTACCAAAGCTCAGCTAGAGTCTCAGCCATATCAAGATCCTGAAGGACTGCTCTCCCGACAGCCCTGTCTGCTGGCGCACATCCTCACACTCTAGTTCCTCTACTGGTTGAACACGACCAATATATGCATTACATCAAACATTTAGTTTAGTCCTGGGAAAACATCAAAATACAAAAACATTGTATAAACCTTAGGAAAATCAAAACATGGTCAAAACATTCTTACCCATTTAACCCCACTAAGCGCCTTCTAGTAATGCTAAATATAGATATCCTCGAAAATCAAGGCCTGCGTATACATACTCATCAATGGCGACAATCTATCGCCAGAACCAGGTGAAGAACGCAGTCGAGAACACAATGGTAGATTGGCCTGCATGCCTACCCATGAGTCATACCCATCTTTACATCCGCAGATCTCTATGATTAGACAAATCCGGTGTCACATGTTGTGGCTGCATAAGAGGAATCCGTTCTAAAGCGGAGGATATAAGGATCGAACCATAACTGAAATTATTCATCCTTCCTCCCTTTTCTTTTTTCAGTTGTTCCTTTATCTGAGAAAGAACAGCTTCAAACCAATTGAAGATTGTTGGCTCAAAGCACTCTAGCACATACTGCATATATGATCTATTCGTTGCATGTAGTGTAACGGTGCCAGCAAGTTTTACAATCGTGAAAAAAATAGTTCTCAAAGGAAAATATCTGACATCCCAGATGTTTATCTTTCCATATTTTCTTGGCTCTGCCCCTGGATAGCAATGTTGTAGAGTATATTCTCTCACAGTCTCTCCTCCAACAATAGACCTCAAGAGTGAAATATTCAATCCTCTCCTCGATAAACCTGTGAGAAAGTATACATCCTCGACTGTTATGGGAACCAATTGGTTCTTAATATGAAATTCCTCAATAGCTGGATCCCATGCTCGAACTAAGAACTCCAAGAGTTCTATTTGTTGCCTCATCCCTGACAACCTGAAGTACTTAAGTAGTCCACAATCTCCTAGGGCTTTTATTGTACCCGGATCATTTAGGGCAATCATATATTTTTCTTCGTGTTCTCTTTCCCTCCATGTAATCGTCATTATAATCCAATGGAATCCTGAAATACAACCATAAGATCCATTAGATTCCAATCAATGCAAAAAACTAGGCAAATTTTGGGCATAATGTGACAAACAAAAATCTAGATTGCGCACAATGCACTCCCTAACAAGAGACAGTGTGTTGCATGTGCAAGTAACCTTCATTGTACTTGTTATGCAACGCAGGTTTCAACATGCAGGGGTGTGTTACCCTCTTTTTGGGAAAAATTTACCCTAGGGGCCTTAAAACCCTGAAAATTTGCAGAATTTGGAAATGAAATGAATACTAAAGGAAAGAGGAGGTTCATGTCACTAACTTGGATCAAACGGAAATTAAATTCGTCCATAGAAACGATCGCAATCAACAGCGAAAGTTCGAGGTAAAAATCAGGTTCATAGCTCCAATTTGAAAATGGTAACTTTGGAATGGTAAAAATGAATAGTGAAACTACTTTTAATATTCATTTAATTATTTGAAAATTACATTTATTTCTATGACTATATTTTATTATGTTTTTATCATGAAATAGGTATTTTTAATCCATTTGATGTTTCTCTGAAACAGGTCTTACAACTGACAAATATATTAGTCGTGCATATTTATTTCAAGAATGATTTGATCACAAAGCATACTTTTTCTCCTTATTTTTAGAGCTTTTTTAAAAATGAAAAAGGATTTGAAGCGCAATTTTATCTCTTTTTCGAGCTTCGATAACAGCGAAAAATGAACCCCTGGAGTTTTCTTTCAGCTCTTTTCATACTCCGATAATGTGAAAAGATTTTTGAGCACTTGCCTTTTCGAGTTCATAAAAGTAAATGAATTGATATCTACTCAGTATAATTTTAACCCTTTTCCGGACTGAGATAGATTATTTACGAAAAAGGAATACCTTGGTCGAACATGACTAAAGAGGTTCTCTCAGATATTATTTTACACTTTTTCGGATCTGAGCGACAACTTTACGAAAAAGTATTTTTGAAGTTTTCTTTCGTCCTCTTTTTCAAACTCTCTAAATATGAAAAAGGATCGGGCTATCACTGTCGTTAAGCTCGTTAAAACATAAAATAACAACGGGTTGATCGATCATGGCAAGAATCGAGTTTCATTCATCGCTAGACTCTTTAAATTATTAAATAGAGATACATTATTCGCCCGAAGGGTTGAATTATAGACCAACAAAATGTTACTCCTACGTGTTTTAGATCAAGAAATTATTAAATAGTGATACATTATTCGCCCGAAGGGTTGAATTATAGATGAAGAATTATTGTCCTAGGTGTTTTAGCCTTTGATTTTCTCTGTTTATTCACCCAGTAGTTGTTACGCACAAATATTATGCTTTTTCAAATCCAAATTTGCAAAATAAGTGTGTTAAAAAACTGTGTTTTTCCTTATACATTGTGCCCAATGCACTCTTGGAAAAGACACAGTGCTTTGCATATCATTGTCTCCCTTTCAGGCCTGCGTTGCAAAGCACTACCTCTCCTTAGAGATTGTTTTGCCTCCTGAAACCATCCAAATTCCCTTGAATTTTTCTTTGAAATTTGATTCAGTTTGTTTTCTGCTATGTTTTGAAAAGTTTGAACCTCATATTGACCAGTGAATCTATCTACCTCTTCCTCCTTTGAAGGAAAATTTTTTCAATGTTTGTTTAAAGCGTTTTTATTTATCATTGACGAATTAATTTCAAAGTATTTTCATTGTCACATTAGATCCATTTGCTTTTGAAAAAGGAAATTGTCATAAATTTTTCATTTCCTGATAGGATAAATTGTTGTTAAATTCCTCATTTTTCCTTCAAAAGAGAAATTGTTGTTTGTATTCCTCATTTCTCAAAATTAAAAGACATTTGATTTTGTCGATTTATTGCACTTAGTTTATTTTCTGCATTCATAACATTAAAGGAACTGAAAAGAAAAACTTGCATTTCCATGTAGTGGTTTGTGTGTTTTTCAAAAGGAACAATTATGAAATCTACATTTAGTTTGTGCTCATTGATATGTTTTCTCACAAATTGATTGCTCTTTCCCTTTAGTAGCTAGGATTTTCATTGAAAAACTAAAAGTGAAACATTACTCATCATTCTTAGTTCGCATTTTAGGAATTTCTAGTACATCATCACGGTGAACCTTTGAAAGGAAAATTTTTAAACAAGATCAACCTAAAATTTATTGTTGATCAGCGGTTGTCATTGATTTCAACTCAAGCAGCACGAGGGGCTAACCCAATATTGCATGGGAATTTTGACCTACGAAATTAATATATTCTGGGTCAATAATGCTTTTGATGGTTTCTACTTGTCGAGATGTTTCCTTTGATATATGGCATGCCATGTATTTCTTCACGGTTTGAGAGATCTTCATGTTTGAAGTTTGTACCCTCAGTTAGTGGGCTAAAACCCCATGGGGTTGGGGCATGGGTCATTGAAAAGTCATAATTAATATTTTTTATGCTTCTAAAATCCTTCCCACGTTCACTTGTTGAAGTCCCTCTCAACTTAAGCATTCATATAAATTGCGATCTTCATTTCCTCCTTATGCAAGGGATTCGGCCATCTCAAACATGTCATCTTGGAATTTTCGCTCTAAATTTTTTTCTACAAAGGTTCAGAAGCTGAAATTTTTATGAGGCAAACCCAAAATCCTGAGGAAGATGCAGTAAAAATTTCAGATCAATGTGCACAACATTTTGGGATATATGATCTGTGTAAGTCAGGGTTTTTGCAGGCTCCTGAAATTCATCTCAAAGAAGTGACCTTAGTAAATTCATCATAACTCTCTCTCTGAGTATCGGATTGGAATTCTGTCAAAATTGATGCATAATGCACAGTCTTTAATTTTCTCTCTATCAATTTTAGAAACAAATGAATAAACAATGACACGTGGCATGTCGTACAATTGCGCTCTGCTGAAACAATCCATAATTAGGGCATTGTGAGAGATTGGGTATAACTCTCTCTTCAAGAATCCAAATTGGGTCCGACCTATGGCATTGGAAAGATGACTCGGAGAAATACTATAGGACCAAAAATTAGATATTGAGGATCTAAAATGACAGAGATACACCAGATTCAATATCGAGCTCCTAGAAGGCAAGAAAAAGCTAGATCATGTGTTGTCAAGGGTTGCAAAGGACCAGAATTTCTACGGTAGAAAAGCAAAGCAAGGTGCAGCGGATGGGAGCATGACAAGAGCAGCAACCAAGGTGTATAAAAGTAGCAAGAATTTCATCATATGAAGTCTTAAATTAGGCAGCACTACATACAATCATTGTAAAGGTATCATTGTACTTAGTCATTGTAAATACATTATTGTACAAATTGTACTAGTGTCTATCTGCCAAGGGTTGAAGAGGCAGTGTTGGGAGGTCTAAGATCATCATTAGGTGGTTGTATCAAAGTTGGGGTTATGGTCTAGTATATATTCTTCTTCTACATCATTCTATATCATTGTAAAGTGGACCAATTTCCCTGGTATGGGATTCCATTCTTCTTTTATTCTTCTATAGGGTGGTAGGGTGGTGCTAGGGTGAGTTGTAGCTCATTGGGTGTTGAGGCATCCGTTCAGTTGACTATTGAAGAATCTCAAGCATTGGAGCATCCATCCAGTGGGAGCTGGAGAAGAATGCTTTTCTAGATTCTAGGAAGTTGGAGCTTTATTTTCAATTGGAGTTGAATATTAAAGAATCATTAGAAAAGCATTAGGTGGTTTTTGTCCCGGAGTGGGTTTCCACCTTAAAAACTTTGTGCATTTGTGTTCCTCTTGTTTACTGCTATGATTGTACAAACACTTATAATAATTAAAGATTAACTAATGCTCTAATTGAAAGGAATATTGATTCACCCCCCCTCTCAATATTTCCAACATTTATCTCAATTTACCTAACAAATCATTGGAACCATAACGATAACATTTAGAAGCTCTAGGCTAGAGACATGTTCCGGCATTGTAAAACATAGCAGTTGTCGTTAACTTGTCTATGATACATTCCAAGTGTGATACCTCAATCCACGTACATAATTATATCGTAGCTCTTCCACGTACTTTCGGGTATATCAGGCGGTGTTACAGTACAATAAGTATAAAGGGGTGCTCTCACTGTGCAGTTTCGCATCAAACAGCGCAAATACAAACTTGGATCTCCATGTAACTTGGGGTATATTTGGGAGCAATGTTGGGTGTGGAGCCTAATTTTCTTCCTGATTCAGAGATCCTTGTTTTAACTAGATGCATACCCCAGGAAAATTGTACACCCTTGCACGTGGGGGGGGTGCGAGGGGTACTTGTCCCCCCCGCGGGGTCTGGGGGGTACGGGGGCCAGCGGTCCCCCGGCAGGGGTTTTCAAGGGTAGCGCCCCCGAAGCCAAAAATAGATGTAAAATTTCCTTGTGAAAGTATAGTAATTTCTATTCAATCTGGGTCGTTCATTATGCAGATGATTTGACAGTAGAAGTTTTGTTTAGTTTAGGGTTTTTTGCCGTAGAAGGCAACCCCTCGCTTTTATGAGGGTATTGTATTGCAGAGGTGCATTGTGTGTGTATTCTCTGAGCGGGAAATAGATAGGGATATTGTGAGAGAGAACAAAGGATATTACAGCGGATCTGCTGTAAGTTTTGTCTCTTCACTTTGTTGGATAATAGAAAGGAAGGATTGGTTGTTCGGGGTGGACATAGCCCAAACTGGGTGAACCACGTATATCTGTGTCTCTATGGTTTTATGTGTTTTGTGTGCTTGTAATTTCCGCATATTTTGTGTGTTGCATTGCTCTGTAATATTTAATTTTCTAACAACTGGTATCAAAGCCGAAGGTATATTTGGCTGATAAACTCGCAGGAAAGAAGGGTTCCTGGTTCGAGTGGGAGCAATGGCGGAAGATGCTAAGTTTAGGGTCGAGAAATTTAACGGCCAAAACTTCCCGTTGTGGAAGATGCAAATGGAAGATTATCTATATCACAAATATTTGTACCTACCATTGAGTGGAAAATCAAATAATTCGGCGGCCATGACAGACGCGGAATGGAATATTCTCGATAGAAAGGCACTCGGAACAGTATGGTTGTGCCTTGCAGCGTCAGTCGCCTTCAATATTTCAAAGGAAACAACAACATAGGGTTTGATGCAGATGTTGGCGAAACTATATGAAAAACCCTCGGCCTCAAACAAGGTATTTCTTATGAAACGACTATTTAATATGAATATGTCGAAAGGTGGATCTGTTGCAGACCATTTAAATGATTTTAATACAGTTACCAGTCAGTTAAGTTCTATAGGGGTAAACTTTGATGATGAAGTTAGAGCTCTGTTATTCTTGTGCTCATTGCCAGAAGGCTGGAATGGTTTAGTTATGGCCATTAGTAACTCTGTCTCTGGATCTAGTACTTTAAAGTTTGATGATGTTGTCGGTGCTATCCTTAGCGAGGAAATGTGACGGAAAAGCTCTGGTGAGACATTGGGTAATGATTTGAGTGCAGAGTCTAGGGGAAGAAGAATGGAAAGAGGAAAGAGCTTAGGATCTCGCAGTAAATCAAGGAAAGGAATATCCAAGTCCAGATTGGGGATAGTGTGCTGGAAATTTGGAAAGAAAAGACACCTAAAGAAATACTGTAGATCTCGGAAGGGAAAAGAAGGAGATGCACAACAAGAAAATAATCATGAAGCAAATGTGACAGGTGATGTGTTAAAAGATGCTTTGATTATTTCTTTCAAAAATTTTATTGATTCTTGGGTTGTAGATTCAGGGGCTTCATTCCATGCCACATCTGATAAGAAATATTTTCATGACTATGTTCAAGGAGATTTTGGACAAGTTCGTTTGGGTGATGATAAACCCTGTAAAATTGTTGGAATGGGTAAAGTTCTTGTAAAACAACAGAATGGAAACCAATGGCTACTAAAGGAGGTAAGGCATGTTATAGATCTGAAGAAAAATCTGATTTCAACGGGGCAGTTAGGCAGTGAAGGTTGTGTGACAACTTTCACAGATAAAACTTGGAAGGTCACCAAAGGAGCGCTGGTAATAGCAAAAGGTGAAAAGGTTGGTACATTGTATTTATGCAATGGTATTTCTAACTCTGTTAATGCTTTAACTTCCAAAGGAGCAGATGCAGGATTATAGCATCATAGGCTCGGACACATGAGTGAGAAGGGAATGAAGATTCTTCACTCAAGAAATTTGTTGCCAGGTTTGAAGAATGTTGATTTGGATTTCTGTGAAAATTTCATTTATGGAAAACAAAAGAGAGTCAGATTTCTCAGAGTTGGGAAAGAAAAGAAGAGCGAAAAATTGGAGCTTATGCATACAGATGTATGGGGACCTGCTCAGGTATCATCTCTCGGTGGCTCTCATTATTATGTTACTTTTATTGATGATGCAACTAGAAAAACTTGGATTTATTGTATTCAGAATAAATATGATGTATTTGATATTTTCAAGAAATGGAAAGCTTTGGTTGAGATTGAGACAAGAAAGAAGTTGAAGTGTCTCAGATCAGACAATGGAGGTGAATATTGCAGAAAAGAGTTTGATAGGTATTGTTCAGAGCATGGAATTCATAGAGAGAAGACAGTTCCAAGAACACCACAAGAAAATGGTGTGTCAGAAAGGATGAACAGAACAATCATGGAGCTTGCAAGGTGCATGAGATTGCATGCAAGATTGCATTTACAATTTTGGGCAGATGCTGTAGATACTGTTGTTTATCAAAAAAACAGAAGGCCTTCAAGTTCCTTGGATAGTGCTATTCCAGAGGAAGCATGGACAGGTAAAAAGGTAAACTACTATTTTTTAAAGCCTTTTGGTTGTGAGGCATGTGTCCATATTAATAAAGAAAATAGAACAAAGCTTGAGGAAAAATCAAAGAAATGTGCCTTTATTGAATATGGTGCTAATGATTTTGGTTATCACTTATATGATTATGAAAATCACAAAATCATTAGGAGCAGAGATGTAATATTCAATGAAAAGGTCTTGTATAAGAATCATTTGTAGGAAAAGAAACAAGAAAAAGAAAGCGTGGAATACACAATTCTTGATGAGATAACTGAAAAAGTAAAGGTGCCTGAAAATAATAATAATCAACAACCACAGCAGCAGAAACCACCACAACAGCAACAGGCACCTCAAACACTTGAAAGTGGTGTTAGAAGATCTACCAGGATAAGTAGACCCCCTGAACGATACTCTCCTTTATTATATTATTTATTGTTGACTGATTCTGGTGAACCCGAATGTTATGAAGAAGCAATGCAGGTTGAAATCAGGAAGAAGTGGGAGCTAGCCATGGATGAAGAGATGGACTCCTTAATGCATAACCAAACTTGGGACTTAGTCAGGTTGCCTGTAGGTAAAACTGCATTGCAAAATAAATGGGTTTACAGGCTGAAGGAAGAAGATGGAGGAAAACAGAGGTAAAAATATAGAATTGTGGTGAAGGGGTTTTCACATAAGAAAGGTATTGATTTTGATGAAATATTTTCTCCTGTTGTTAAGATGAATTCAATCAGAACTATTTTAAGTCTTGTAGCAGTGGAAGATTTACATCTTGAACAGTTAGATGTAAAGACAGCATTTCTCCATGAAAATTTGAAGGAAGAGATATACATGCAGCAACCAGAAGGATATGAGGTAAAAGGGAAAGAAAAATTGGTGTGCAGGTTAAAGACAAGCTTGTATGGCTTAAAACAGGCTCCAAGGCAGTGGTATCTAAAATTTGACAAGTTTATGTCTGAACAAGGTTATACTAGATGTCACTCTGATCATTGTGTTTATCTAAAAAGGCAAAATTATGGCATCTATATTATATTGTTATTGTATGTAGATGACATGCTTGTTGCAGGATCTAACATGCAGGAAATAAATGTTCTCAAAAGAAAATTGGCAAATTCATTTGCAATGAAGGATTTGGGAGCTACAAAACAAATCCTTGGTATGAGGATAACTAGAGACAGGAAAAATCGCAAATTAACATTGTCTCAGAATGAGTACATAGAAAAGGTGTTGAAAAGATTTAATATGCACAATGCAAAACCTGTTAGTACACCTTTTGCTAGCCATTTCAAACTTAGTAAGGAGATGTGCCCAAAGACCCAAGAAGACATGGATTATATGTCTAAAGTTCCATATGCATCAGCAGTTGGAAGCTTAATGTATGCAATGATTTGCACAAGGCCTGATATTGCACATGCAGTGGGAGTTGTAAGCAGGTACATGAATAATCCAGGAAAATAACATTGGATGGTAGTAAAATGGATTCTCAGATATTTGAGAGGTACCACAAATCAAGCATTATGCTTTGGTGGTTCAAACATTTCTCTACAAGGATATGTTGATGCAGATATGGTAGGTGACAGAGATAACAGGAGGAGCACTACAGGATATGTATTTACTGTAGGTGGAACAACTGCCAGTTGGGTTTCAAAAATCCAAAGTGTTGTTGCACTTTCAACAACAGAAGCCGAGTATGTTGCTGCTACAGAGGCTAGTAAAGAAATGATTTTGTTACAAAGGCTTATGGATGAATTGGGTAAGAAGCATGATATGGGCTTGTTATACAGTGATAGCCAAAGTGCCATTCATCTTGCAAAGAACTCAGAATTTTATTCTAGGACTAAACACATACATCTCAAGTACCATTTCATACGGTCAGTATTGGAAGATGGAGAGTTGAAGCTGGAAAAGATACACACTAGCCAGAATCCTGCAAATATGCTAACAAAAGTTGTAACCAGGGAGAAACTGAAAATGTGCTCAGTTTCAATTGGTCTTCAAGGATGATGATTAAAACGAGGAACAGTCAGGTCCAAAGAGGAGTCATTTTCTAGCAAATTAAGTAGCGGTGGAGTTGCTACAATCAGTCTCCAAGTGGGAGATTGTTGGGTGTGGAGCCTGATTTTCTTCCTGATTCAGAGATCGTTGTTTTAGCTAGATGTATACCCCAGGAAAATTGTACACCCTTGCACGTGGGGAGGTGCGGGGGGGACTTGTCCCCCCCGAGGGGTCCGGGGGGGCCGAGCCCCCGCTGGGGGGTCTGGGGGCCAATCGTCCCTCGGTGGGGATTTCCGGGGCCAGCACCCCCGAAGCCAAAAATAGATGTAAAATTGCCTTGTGAAATTATAGTAATTTCTAGTCAATCTGGGCCGTTCATTAGGCAGATGATCTGATGGTAGAAGTTATGTTTATTTTAGGGTTTTTTGCCCTAGAAGCCAACCCCTCGCTTTTATGAGGGTATTGTATTGCGGCTGCGCATTGTGTGTGTATTCTCTGAGCGGGAAACAGATAGGGAGACTTTGAGAGAGAACAAAGGATATTACAGTGGATCTACTGTAGGTTTTGTCTCTTCACTTTGCTGGATAATACAAAGGAAGGACTGGCTGTTTGGGGTGGACGTAGCCCAAACTGGGTGAACCACGTATATCTGTGTCTCTCTGGTTTTATGTGTTTTGTGCGCTTGTATTTTCCACATATTTTATGTGTTGCATTGCTCTGTAATATTTAATTTTCTAACAACTGGTATCAAAGCCGAAGGTATATTTGGCTGATAAACTCGCAGGAAAGAAGGGTTCCTGGTTCGAGTGGGAGAAATGGCGGAAGATGCTAAGTTTAGGGTCAAGAAATTTAACGGCCAAAACTTCCCGTTGTGGAAGATGCAGATTGAATATTATCTGTATCAAAAAGATTTGTACCTACCATTGAGCGGAAAAGAAAAGAAGCCGGCGACCATGACAGACGTGGAATGGAATATTCTCGATAGAAAGGCACTCAGAATAGTACGGTTGTGCCTTGCGGCATCAGTCGCCTTCAATATTTCGAAGGAAACAACAACAGAGGGTCTGATGCAAACATTGGCGAAACTATATGAAAAACCCTCGGCCTCAAACAAGGTATTTCTTATGAAATGACTATTTAATATGAAGATGTCGGAAGGTGGATCTGTTGCAGACCATTTAAATGATTTTAATACAGTTACCAGTCAGTTAAGTTCTGTAGGGGTAAACTTTGATGATGAAGTTAGAGCTCTGTTATTCTTGTGCTCATTACCAGAAAGCTGGAATGGTTTAGTTATGGCCATTAGTAACTCTATCTCTGGATCTAGTACTTTAAAGTTTGATGATGTTGTCGGTGTTATCCTTAGCAAGGAAATGCGACGGAAAAGCTTCGGTGAGACATCGGGTAATGCTTTGAGTTTAGAGTCTAGGGGAAGAAGAATGGAAAGAGGAAAGAGCTCAAGATATCGCAGTAAATCAAGGAAAGGCAGATCCAAGTCCAGATCGAGGATAGTGTGCTGGAAATGTGGAAAGAAAGGACACCTAAAGAAAGACTGTAGATCTCGGAAGGGAAAAGAAGGAGATGCACAACAAGAAAATAATCATGAAGCAAATGTGACAGGTGATGTGCTACATGATGCTTTGATTATTTCATTTGAAAATGTTACTGATTCTTGGGTTGTAGATTCAGGGGCTTCATTCCATGCCACACCTGATAAGAAATGTTTTCATGACTATGTTCAAGGAGATTTTGGACAAGTTCGTTTGGGTGATGATAAACCCTGTAAAATTGTTGGAATGGGTAAGGTTCTTGTAAAACAGCAGAATGGAAACCAATGGCTATTAAAGGAGGTAAGGCATGTTCCAGATCTAAAGAAAAATTTGATTTCAACAGGGTAGTTAGGCAGTGAATTTTGTGTGACAACTTTCACAGATAAAGCTTGGAAGGTCACCAAAGGAGCCCCGGTAATAGCAAAAGGCGAAAGGGTTGGTACATTGTATTTATGCAATGGTATTTCTAACTCTATTAATGCTTTAACTTCCAAAGGAGCAGATACAGAATTATGGCATCATAGGCTCGGACACATGAGTGAGAAGGGGATGAAGATTCTTCACTCAAGAAATTTGTTTCCAGGTTTGAAGAATGTTGATTTGGATTTCTGTGAAAATGATAGGTCCCTATATCACTAGTATAGCCCCTTATTATTGTTAGTGTAAACCCCTTATTGTTATTTTTGTACCCTTGTAACCCCCATTTTGTTATTATTGTGCCCTTAAATTATTATTCTTAGGTCGGCTAGGATTACATTGTGGCCCACTAGGATTACATTATGGCCCCATGGACTCCTATATATAGAAAGGAGGTTTTGTGAATTGTATCATCCAAGAATTGTTCATTAATGTAATGTATTGGAGGTTGCCCCCTCGAATTTTCTTATTTCTAAGGCGTGGATATCTCTTTTCTTCTCTTTTGGAGCTGGTTACACAACATTTGGTATCAGAGCCTTGGGATTCTAGGGTTTCGCTGCTCCAAACAGGTCATCGTGGCATTTTGCGCTATAACTTTTTTTCTACGAAGTTTCAGAAGCTGAAATTTTTAGGGTGCGAAGCTGAAATCCTGAGGAAGATTCTCTAAACATTTCAGATCTTGGTTCGCAATATTTGCAGAGATATCATCTGTGGAAGTTAGGTCTTTTTTTCAAGCTCCTAAACAGGTCATCGTGGCATTTTCGCTATAAAAAATTTTCTACGAAGGTTCAGAATCTGAAATTCGTATGGTGCGAAGCTGAAATCCTGAGGAAATGCGTCAAAAAATTTCAGAGCTTGGTTCGCAATATTTTCGGAGATATGATCTGTGGAAGGTAGTGCTTTTTCAGGCTCCAGAATTGCATCTCAAAGAGGTGATCGTGGGAAAAGTTCAATAACTCTCTTTCTGGAGATTGGATTGGAGTGCCGTCAAAAGTGGTCGCAAGTACACGGCCTGTAGTTTCTTGGCTATCAATTTTAGAGACAAAGAACAAAACAGTGACACGTGGCAAGTCGTACAAGTTCGCTCTACTGAACCAGTCCAAAATTAGGGCATTGTGGGAGATTGGACACAAATTTGTCTTGGAGAATCCAAATCAGGTCAGACCTGTGGCATTTGAAAGAATATTTAGAGGGCTACTACAGGGCTGAATTTGAGATATCGAAGATTTTCAATTACAGAGATAATTCAATTTCAATATCGAGCTCCTAAAAGCTAGTAAAAGGTGTGTATTTTTTTTCTGAATTACATAAGTCTTGTTGGAAGAATCAAGTTGAATTGATTCCAAGGGAAAATTGTAGAATAGATATCAATATTGGATTTTAAAATGGCCCCTAAAAAGAATTCAACACCCATTAAGCCTTCAAAAGGCTCTACTATGACTCATGAAGATGAAGAATTGCAACATGATCTATCAAAATTACAAGAGCAAATGCAACAGTTTTCACTCTCACAAAGAGCAACAAAAAATGAAATGGAAGTTTTGAAGAAAGGCATGGAAGTGAAGATGGACGGTTTGAAGAAAGGCATGGAAGTGAATATGGACGGTTTGAAGAAAGGCGTGGAAACTAAGATGACTGGTTTGGAAGCTAAGATGGATGGCATGGAAGTCGGCATGGAAGCTAAGATGGATGACATGAAGAATGATCTAAAAGCATACATGGAAGGCTTGATGACAAACTTAAAACCAGAAATGATTCCTAATGGCGGAAATATAGGAGAAGAACCTCCTGATGAGAAAAAAATAAATGTTAATCATGATTCCGTAACTGATATTCCAGAGGGACACAGGATTGATCTCTTCCTAGGCACTTTAAAGGATAACATCCAACATGAAGTTCGTGTTTTGGAACCTGATTCATTGGAGAAGGCATTCAGGTTGGCAAGAAAAGTTGAATGTAAAATTATGGCAACAAGGAAGCCTACCACTCAATTCTATAAAGAAGGAAGTGTTGCTACGCCTAGATTTCCACAACCTACAAGGTTGACACCACAACAATTGGAAGAAAAAAGAGAAAAAGGGCTTTGCTACGATTGTGATAGAAAATACACTAAAGGTCATAAGTGTGCTGAGAAGAAATTATTTTACATAGATTGTGAAGAGGAAGAAGAAAATGAACAAGAAGAGGATATACACCGGGAACCAACCCTAGAAGAGGAAGAAATGAATCCGACCATATCGTGTAATGCACTGGCAGGAATTACCACTCCTCAAACTCTCAAGATACAAGGACAAATCAAGAAGAAAAAGGTAATAGTGTTGATTGATTCAGGTAGCACCCATAATTTTATTCATTGTAAGGTAGCCAAGGAATTAAATTGTTTCCTATGCCCAGCACCAGAATGTCAAGTGATGGTTGCAAATGGAGGAACTATAAATTGCTCTGGAAAATGCCATAATATCAAGCTAACCATGGGGGAATATGTATTGACTAGTCCAATGCTTGCCATTCCTATGGGAGGTGCTGATGTTGTACTAGGAGTACAATGGTTACAATCTTTGAGGACGGTAGCTTTTAATTTTCAAGAACTTTTCTTGAAATTTTTTTCAGAAGGAAAGGAAGTTGAATTACGGGGTATTGCGGGGAAGCCAGGAAGGATAATAAGCTCTAATGTCATGACAAAGCTTCTAAAGAAAGAACAGCGAGGCGTAATTGCACAATTATGCTCACTAGAAGTTCAAACATCAAAATCATCTATTTCTACAGATCTCCAACAAGTATTGGACAATCATTCCAAGGTGTTTGAAACTCCCAAAGGACTCCCACCTATTCGTGATCATGATTATGCTGTTCATTTGATTCCAGGAAGTGTTCCTCCAAACATCAGGCCTTATAGATATCCTTACTTCCAAAGGAGTGAAATTGAACGTATGATTGCAGAAATGTTAGAGGCAGGTATAATTCAACCTAGTCAAAGTTCTTTCTCTGCTCCTGTAGTATTGGTACACAAGAAGGGTGGATCATGGTGAATGTGTCTGGATTATAGGGAGCTCAATAAGCTCACCATTAAAGACAAATTTATCATTCATATGATTGATGAATTATTGGATGAATTACATGGAGAAATTTATTTTACCAAGTTGGATCTTCGTTCAGGATATCATCAAATTAGAATGAAGAGTGAAGATATTCCAAAAACAGCATTTCGAACTCATGAGGGTCATTATGAATTTTTGGTCATGCCTTTTGGCCTTACCAATGCACCTTCTACATTTCAAGGGTTGATGAATTCCATTTTCAAACCCTTCCTAAGAAAATTTGTGCTAGTATTTTTTGATGATATACTAATCTACAGCAGGTCTTGGAAGGATCATGTTGAACATGTTGACAGGGTGCTCAAACTATTGCGGGAGAAACAATTATATGCAAAAAAATCCAAATGTTTCTTTGGAGTACAAGAGGTGGAATATCTGGGTCATATTGTATCTCACGAGGGTGTTAAAGTAGACCTAACAAAATTAAAGCCATTAAGGAATGGAAAGTCCCCACAACCATAAAGAAGTTGCGAGGATTTCTCGGGTTAACAGGGTATTATCGCAAGTTTGTTAAGAATTATGGGAGAATAGCAGCACCTCTAACAACATTATTGAAGAAAAATGCATTTTCATGGACTCCTGAAGCAACTAAGGCCTTTGAACATCTTAAAGAGGCAATGTGCCTAGCACCGGTCTTAGCTACGCCGGACTTCACAAAAACCTTTATTGTGGAATGTGATGCCTCAGGAAATGGAATTGGTGCAGTTTTAATGCAGGAAGGAAGACCCATTGCTTTTGAAAGTCGTCCAATCAAAGGAAAGTATTTACAGAAACCTATTTATGAGAAGGAAATGTTAGCAATGCTACATGCACTAAAGAAATGGCGAACTTACCTAATGGGAAGACACTTCAAGGTAAAAACTGATCATGATAGTCTTAAACACTTTTTGGAACAAAGACTATCGTCAGAAGAACAGAAAAAATGGGTCACAAAGATGTTGGGTTATGACTTTGAAATAATCTACAAAAAAGGAAAGCTTAATGTTGTTGCAGATGCACTCTCAAGAAAGAATGAAGAGGTGGAAGCATTGCTTTGTGCCATTTCTATTATCCAGCCAGATTGGATAACCGAAGCAAGAGATGAATGGAAGAAGGACAAAGATGTATGGACACTCATTCAAAAGTTGCAGCAAGATCCTAGTACATCTGGTACATTTAGTTGGAAAAATGATTCCTTATGGTACAAAGATCGCTTATATCTTTGTAAGAATTCCCAACTAAAACAAAAGATTCTTCTGGAATTGCACACTTCTCCTTTAGGAGGACACTCAGGATTTTTAAAAACTTACCACAGGGTGAAGAAAGAATTTTTTTGGAATGGCCTTAAATCTGATATTCGAAAGTTTGTGGCGGAATGTTTGGTTTGCCAGCAGAATAAAGTGGAAACAATTAAGACCCCAGGACTTATACAACCTTTATCCATTCCAAGTCAACGTTGGGAGGAGATTTGAATGGATTTTATCACAGGTTTACCTAAGTCCGAAGGAAAGAGTGTCATCATGGTGGTAGTTGATAGACTTACCAAGTATGCACACTTTTGTGCATTATCTCATCCATTTAAAGCAAGTACAGTTGCTACTACATTTATGGACGGAATTCAAAAGCTACATGGAAGCCCAAGGGTTATTGTGAGCGACAAAGATCCCATTTTTACTGGAAATTTTTGGATGGAGTTATTTTCTTGTTTGGGTACTCAATTAGCTCATAGCTCATCTTATCATCCTCAATCTGATGGTCAAACTGAGATAGTAAATAAATGTTTGGAAGGATATCTTCGTTGTTTTGTATCTGATAAACTAACACAATGGGTCAAGTGGTTACCTCTCGCTGAATGGTGGTATAACACTTCCTTCCATACTGCAGCAAAAATGACCCCATTTATGGCACTTTATGGATATCATCCACCATCGATCACATCATCTTTAAGGGGAAATTCGAAGGTTCAAGCAGTGGAAGATCACGTCGAGCATCAGCAAGAAGTTCTCCAACTCTTAAAGGATAACCTGAATTTGGCACAAAATCGAATGAAACAACAGGCAGATCAACATCGCAGCGAGAGAAGTTTTGATGTAGGAGATTGGTATTTTTACGGCTACAACCATACAAACAAATGTCCCTCAAGCAAGCAAAGAAGGATAATAAATTATCACCAAAGTACTATGGTCCTTACAAGGTGTTGCAAAAGATTGGTACTATGGCATACAAATTGGAGCTTCCTGCTTCTTCACGAGTCCATCCAGTTTTCCATGTTTCATGCTTAAAGAAGGTTATAGGTGAAAATCTTCCAGTTCAAACAATATTGCCAGAACTTGATGAGGAAGGAAAAATCATATTGGAACCTGAAGCGGTCATGGAAACAAGAACTCGACAGCTACGGAATCGATCAATTTCAGAGTATCTCATCGAGTGGAAGAACTTACCCACTGAAGATTCTACATGGGAGGATGAGAATTTTATACAGAAGCACCCGGAGCTACTCAAGTGTTGAGGACAACACTTTTTTTGAAGGAGAGGGGCATGTTAGGTCCCTATATCCCTAGTATAGCCCCTTATTATTGTTAGTGTAAACCCCTTATTGTTATTATTGTACCCTTGTAACCCCCATTTTGTTATTATTGTGCCCTTAAATTATTATTGTTAGGTCGGCTAGGATTACATTGTGGCCACTAGGATTACATTATGGCCACATGGACTCCTATATATAGAAAGGAGGTTTTGTAAATTGTATCATCCAAGAATTGTTCATTCATGTAATGTATTGGAGGTTGCCCCTCGAAGTGGCTTATTTCTAAGGCGTTGATATCTCTTTTCTTCTCTTTTTGGAGTTGGTTTCCCAACGATTGGGCAGGAGATTGTCCCAAGACCGGAGGGGAAATCAGTGGTGGGTTCGTGATGGATCTACAAAGTGAAGCAGGCGGCTGACGGGAGTGTGGAGAAGTACAAGGCGAGATTTGTCGCCCGTGGCTTTTCATAGATCGAGGGGATCGATTATGAGGAGACTTTTGCACCTGTCGCAAGGTACTCTTCCATATGGACGATCCTTGCTCTCTCAGCGCAGATGGGGTGGCACATTCATCAGATGGATGTGAAGACTGCATTCCTCAATGGAGTTATTGAGGAGGAGGTGTACATAGAGCAGCCTAAAGGTTTCGAGATCTTCAGCAGTGAGTCACATGTGTGCCGACTCAAGAGAGCACTGTACGGGCTGAAGCAAGCACCTCGTGCTTGGTACACTCGGATAGACGGCTACTTCACCGGGCTTGGATTCTCCAAGAGTGAGGCGGATCCAAACCTGTACCAGATTGTGGTGGAGGGGAAGCTGTTGATCATCGTACTGTATGTAGATGATCTGATTTTGACTGGCGACGAGCAGTTGATACTTTCATGCGAGGAGGATCTTGCACGAGAGTTTGAGATGAAGGACCTGGGCATCCTTCATTATTTCCTGGGATTGGAGATTTGGCAGCGCAGTGGAGGACTGTTTGTTTCTCAGGGCAAGTATGCCCGGGAGATTCTGGAGAGGTTCAACATGCATGGCTGCAAGCCTGTTGACACTCCTCTTTCTGGTGGTTGGAGGAAGGAGGATGCTACTTCAGCGAAGGTAGTGGATGCCACTGTCTATCGACAGTTGGTGGGGTCGCTTATGTATCTGGTCAATACACGACCCGATATATGCTATGTAGTTAACCAGCTTTCGCAAGCTATGGTTAAGCCTACCAAGCTCTTTTGGAAGGCAGGCAAGCATGTATTGCGCTATATCAGAGGCACATCGGGATATGGTCTATGGTACAGACGGGAGGATGGAGTGAAGCTTTCTGGCTTCACTGATGCAGATTGGGCAGGGAGTCCAACGGACCGGAAGAGCACTTCTGGAGGAGTTTTCAGCATTGGGTCGACAGCAGTTTCCTGGTACAGCAGGAAGCAGAGATCTGTGGCACTCAGTTCAGCAGAGGCCGAGTACATGGAAGCTAGCTTGGCTGCATGCGAGGCTATTTGGATGAGGAAGATCCTCGCAGGATTGTTCAGGTTGCATTTGGAGCCTACAGTGATCTACTGTGATAACCAGAGTTGCATTAAACTCTCGGCTAATCCAGTGTTTCATGATAGATCCAAACACATCGACATCAGGTACCATCATATCAGAGATTGTGTTCAGCGGAGAATCATGATGCTTTCATATGTTCCCACGGAGGATCAGGATGCTGACATCTTGACGAAGGCGCTCACCAGGAGCAAGTTCGAATTCCACAGAGGCAGGATAGGGGTTGCGGATAATCCATATCTTGCTGAGAGGGAGTGTTGAAAATGCAGCAAGATGATGGAGCTTAGTGAAATGAAGTCGCCTTCACTAAGTGGGCCCGCAGGCAAATTCTGGCGCAAAGTCTATTTTTAGACTATGTCTATTTTTAGACATATGGAGCATGGTCCGGGGATTGCAGTATGTTATTCTTGGAGTATTGGTCATGTTGGTAAAAATAGATGGACCTCTATTTTTTGACCTATAGGTCGAAGTCTATATTTAGACTTCCTATCCTAAAAATAGGGAAGTCAAATATTATTTACCCTTAATAATATTTGGACTCTAAACAACAGTTTACTCTCTTGGAGCACTTCAGTTCGAGCTACAGAAGTGGCTCATGCATCTGACAGAGGAATTACGCTATTCCTAAGGGGTTTGGTGAGCTCATGCATGGTTGACTTCAGTTAGGACTTCAGTGGCAGAAGTTTGGTGGAGTTAATGAGACAGCTAGTGGAGTTGTGTTCGGTTTAACTTAGTTGAACTAGTTGAGATTAGTTTAACTAGCTAATCAGCTAGTAATGAGTGGAGTGAATTAAATATTATTTAATTCATTAATTAGTAACTCATTATTCAACTCAAGAACACATCAGTTCACTACAGTGCATGATCAGTTCAGTGGAGACCAGTGAAAGAGGTAGATGAAAAGGTGGAGTTAGCTATCAGTGGCGACATCAGTTGTGCATGAGATTTGCACCACACTTGGAGGAATTGCCCATGATGATTGCACTGTCAAGCCAAGGAGATTCGAACCTTGGATCTCTATATAGACAGGCCATGATTGCGCAATAGAGGTAAGGCAATTGGCGGTGAGTTTTGAACCAGTAACCTGTTCAAAACTGAGCTAGATTGTGAGTAACTGTATGAGAAAGTACTGAGTACTTGTGAGGAGTATTGTACTGAGTTTGTTACTTGATTTCTCCATTATAATATACCCAATAGCTGCGGGGTTTTCAGCTATAAGCTTTCCCCATACATACTGTGTTAATGTGTATGATGATTTGATGTGTTATCGCTTGATTTTATTTCCGCATGTTTGATGATCTGAGTGGAAGAGATTATGTGTTGCATATAAATTCGAATTGTATGTGATTAGGATAGTCTCGGTGAATAATTGATCATTATTCAGCAAATTTCTACATGGTATCGGAGCTATTGAAGTTCAGATTGATCATCACAGTGATTACAAGCTTATTTCGGTAGACAGAGTCTGCATGCGGGCCAGGTAGCCTCCGGATTCATCTTTCTTCGGAAAGTGAAAGGTCTGGTAAATGCCCCTTGCAGTCAATCTTTGTGCTAGAAATAATTTTTTCTCACAGATCTAGAGCGGTTGAGCTTTGAGGTGGAATTCTAATTTTGCAGCAGTTTTGTTTTCTTGGTGCCGGTGTTGAAAATGTCTTTCAACGGTTTGCGACTCGAATATGCTCTTGAAGGCAGTTCGAATTATGTTGCATGGAAGGATCGCATGGAGGCGGTATTAGAAGATAATGGTCTGAAGGAGTTCGTAGATACGGATGTCCAAAAGCCCACTGATCCTGCTGAAGTCGAAGCATGGCAAAAGAAGATGGCGAAGTGTCGAAGGATCCTGTTGGAGGGCGTCGAGGATCATATTGTATCCAGCCTGCATGGAAAGGCTACTCCATATTTAATGTGGAAAGCTTTGACGGATCTATTCCAGAGTAAGAGCGACCAAAGGAAGCTGGCGCTCAAAGATAAGCTCAGGGACATCAAGATGGAGAAGGGCGACAGTATCGCCAAATACCTCACGAAGTTCACTCAATGCAGAGATGAACTGGGAAGTGTGGGGGTATTTGTCAAAGATGAGGCCGGGGTGGGCACAGCTCTCCTTGTGGATTCGAAGGCTTGTGGCAAATGTCAAGATAGTGTCGATGGTCGGGAGAAAGGCTATTTAGGATGGGAGCGCCCACAGGCGGATCTCATGGGGAGGAGATAAGGACTAATCGGGATGGATCTTCATCAAGGGAGGCCGATGAAGAAAACTTGCGGTTTGGTTGCCAAAGCAAAGAGGGGAAGAGAGGTAAGAAAGGCTTCTCATTCGGTGCCAAAGGGCGAAAGCGGGATATGGCGAAAGTCGAAGTGTTTTCTTTGCCATGATCACGGACATTGTACGATTGTCCAAAGAAGAAGAAGAAAAACAAGCAAGCGGGAAGATCTGCCCAGAGATGGAGAAGCTCACGGCTTCACGGAGTTCGAGCTTGAATTTTCAACGATCGCATGCTTGGTTTCAAGTGTGATGGGATCGGTGTGGTTCTTGGATAGCGGTGCGTCATTTCATATGACGGGAGATCGTGAGTTGTTCTCAGATCTGGAGGACAAAGATTTGGGTGTGCACATCGAGATGGGCGATGATGGTAGATACAGTGCGACTAGTATCGGTACCATATCCTTTCAGAGGGAGTCTGGTAAGCCCTTTGTCTTGAAGGATGTCATGCATGTACCTGGATTGAAGAAGAACTTGATATCTATGGCGATGTTGGAGGATAAGGGGTATGATGTGGTCTTCAGCGAAGGAAAAGCCTTCCTGCGTAGTAAGACTACTAGAGAGACCCGGAAGATAGGGGTTTGAACCAAGGCAACATCGATTCTTGAGTGAATCGTTGCGTAGCTATGGCATGCAAGGAGTAGGAGAAGTGGTGAGCCGGGATGATGAGGAAATGACATGGCCTGGAGATTGGGCCACCTTCACCATGGAGCTTTGAAGATCTGCTGACCCAGTTTCCTCTTGGGCCTAAGGGCACTCTTGCGCAGTCATATCAGTGCAAGGGGTGTACCTTGGGGAACTATGTGAAAGCCACCTTTCACGAGAAGGATAGTTGCGCGACGACGATCCTTGAGAGAGTTCACACAGACGTGTGTGGTCCTTTCTCAGTTGCTTCGACAGCAAAGCACAAGTACTACGTGATCTTTGTTGATGATTTCTCTCGAAAGTGTTGGATCTTCTTCATGCGAAGAAGAGCGCTTTTACTTGATATTACGCTGAGGTTAAAGCCTTTGGTCGAGGAAAGTGGGGAAGAAGGTGATTACTCTAAGGAGTGATAACGGTGGTGAATTCATCTGGCTGAATTCAAGGAGTTGCGCGAGAAGGGACTCGAAGAGAGCTCATGGCACCCCATAAGCAGCTGAGAATGGGGTGGCTAAAGGCGGAAGAACGGAGACGATCATGGGTGCTGCACGAGCGATGTTCCATGATCGGGGGCCTACCCCCTTCATGACTGAGGTGAGGCATGCAATAGATCGGTTAATGTGCGGAAACCATTGTCCTCACAAGATACTTGGCATGAGTACACCGGAGGAGACGTTTTCTGGCAAGAGGCCTGATATTTCCCACTTGAGGATTTTTGGCTCACCTTTCTACATGAATGTGACGAAGGATGCCAGAAAGAAGCTGGATCCGACCACAGAGGTTGGAATATTTGTGGGGTACACTGATATGCCCCACAACTATCGGTATATTTGCGAAACAGTCGCAAGACTGTTG
>CM076579.1:466828730-466989728 GCA_034641835.2 Pinus albicaulis | reverse complement strand
AAGCGGCCAATCATAAGTCTCGTGCCCACAAGAGTTGAGCACGGTGGTGAGCGCCACGATCGGTGGTCGGCTGAGGCAGTCTGCAACATTATTGGTGCTACCCTTCTTGTACTTGATGTTCAAATAAAACTGTTGCAGATATGTGGACCACTTCTGATGGCGATCATTCTGCAACTTCCCTTGTGTCTGTATGAACTGCAGGGGCCGGTGGTCTGTGTGGATGATTGTTTCCTTCCCCAAAATGTAATGCTTCCATTGTCGGCAGGCTTGCACAATGGAATACATTTCTTTGTCATAGGTGGGATACTTGCGAACTGTCTCAGACAATGTCTCACTGTGATATGCCACTGGATGTCCCTGTTGAGTAAGAACTGCCCCAATAGCATAGTCGGAGGCATCTGTCTCGATCTCAAATGGCTGTTGCAAGTCTGGTAGTGTGAGCACTGGGGCAGAACAGAGGCAATTTTTCAATTCTGTGAATGCCTTCTGTTGAGGTTCTGACCAAAAGAATTTTGCTCTCGCTCCTCCCTTGGTGACTTGACTCAAGGGCCAAGTGATATGAGAGAATCCCAACACGAATCTACGGTAGAAATTAGCAAGACCTAGAAAGTTGCGAAGCTCTGTTATAGTGGTTGGGGCTGGCCAATCCCGAATGACTTGGATCTTGGCTGGATCCACATGCACCCCCCTTTCATCAATAATGTATCCCAGATATTGAACCTGGGTCATGCCAAACGTGCACTTCTCCAAATTGGCACACAACTTGTGTTGCCGCGGTGTTTGGAGGACTTGTCGGATGTGATGAAGGTGCTCTTCCCAAGTCTTGCTGAAGATCAGAATGTCATCCAAGTACACCACTACGAATGAGTTGGTGAATGGCCGCAAGATATCGTCCATCATCCTCATGAAGGTTGCGGGAGCATTCGTCAACCCGAAAGGCATGACCAGCCATTCAAAAAGGCCTTCCTTAGCTTTGAAGGCGGTCTTCCACACATCAGAGGGTTCAATTGGTACCTGGTGATACCCAGACTTCAGGTCGATCTTACTGAAATATTTTGCACCTTGGAGTTGGTCCAGAAGGTCATCAATCCGTGGGATTGGGTACCTATTCCGGACGGTGATCTTGTTCAGCGCCCGATAGTCAATACAGAGTCTCCACGTCCCATCCTTCTTCTGTACCAACACGATCGGGCTCCCACAGGGCGATGAACTTGGTCTGATGTGACCTTTCTGCAACAGCTCCTAAATCTGCCTCTTGATTTCATCATTTTCGAGAACAGAGCGTCGATAGATCGGTCCATTGGGTAGCGGCGCACCTGGGGTCAGATCAATCGGGTGCTTGACTTGGCAGTGCAGAGGAACCCCTGTGGGTGAGGTGAAGATGTCCCCGTACTCCTCCACGACCTTATCCATTTGTTGTTGTCGTGCAAAGGGGCCCTGTCTGGAGGTCGTGGCCACAGTCTTCTTCTTGCCCTGGGGGCGGATCATCAAGAAAATGAATTTCCTGGTTTGGGAAATGAGCTTACTGCATTGTTTTGTAGTAACCAAAGAGATAGTGGTAGGAGGTGGTACCTCTGGTATCCTGTACAACTTATTTCCCAAAGTAACAATAACAGCACGAGGTCGAGACTCATACACAGCATGACGCTTCCACAAGTATGGTTGTCCTAGTAATACATCAGAAACATCAATAGGAGCAACGTCACATAATACCTCATCCGTGAAGGGCTTGATGCTATAGGGAAGGCGGCACTGCTGGCTGACGCGGAGATCTCGTCCTTGGTGAAGCCACCCGATGGTGTATGGATGTGGGTGAGCTATGGTTGGCAAGCCCAACCGCTTCACGGTGTCTGCTGAAATGACGTTCTTTTGGCTCCCATTGTCGACAATGAACTGTACAGGGGAGCCCTTTACCCACATCTGGGAGTGGAAGAGACGTTCCTCCTCCTCTGGATCTTCCGGTTCCTCCTTCTGGACCTTTGTAGTGGCAACAGTGGCGTTGGGCTCCGCATCAATAATCTGTTTCCCTTTTCATTCCCCTTTTCAGGTTCTGATTCGGAGTCGGAGCATGCATCTGACTCAGAAGCCCTCATCTCGGCCACTAGCGACTGCTTGGCCCGACACTCACTTGTGTTGTGAGTGGAGCTCTTATGGAACTCACACCACTTTCCGTGTCCTTCTTTGGCTTTGCGGTGCTGTTCTTTTCTTGTGGCTTCGATGAGTTGTCTTTAGCCGCCATGCCTTGGCTCTGTCCTTTGTTCTACGGTTTGGAAGCACCTTTCCCTTGCTTTTGATTCACAGATCCAAAGTCTCGCTTCTTCTGCTTGAATTTCTGCTCAATCTTGGCAGCATACCGGTATGTTGTACCAAGCGAGGAGATGTCAAGGAACTCCATTTCCTCCTGAATGTATTTGTGCAGACAGCTGCGATACTTTAGCACCAGATGTTTCTCTGAATCTTTGATACCCAACTTTGTGCGCAGGGTATGGAACAGATTCGTCAGCTCATGCACATCTTGATCCCTTTGTTGTCGCGGCGTGGTCCATTGTATGTACTTGTCCTCATAGCTCCCCACGGGATAGTACTGTTCCTTGACGGCGTCTCGGAAATAATTCCAAGTTGGTACGGCCGAGAACAGAGAGGGTTATGTCTGGTCCTTGTTCTCGAGCAGCAAAAATGGGTCACAAAGATGTTGGGTTATGACTTTGAAATAATCTACAAAAAAAGGAAAGCTTAATGTTGTTGCAGATGCACTCTCAAGAAAGAATGAAGAGGTGGAAGCATTGCTTTGTGCCATTTCTATTATCCAACGAGATTGGATAACCGAAGCAAGAGATGAATGGAAGAAGGACAAAGATGTATGGACACTCATTCAAAAGTTGCAGCAAGATCCTAGTACATCTGATACATTTAGTTGGAAAAGTGATTCCTTATGGTACAAAGATCGCTTATATCTTTGTAAGAATTCCCAACTAAAACAAAATATTCTTCTGGAATTGCACACTTCTCCTTTAGGAGGACACTCAGGATTTTAAAAACTTACCACAGGGTGAAGAAATAATTTTTTTGGGATGGCCTTAAATCTGATATTCAAAAGTTTGTGGCAGAATTTTTGGTTTGCCGGCAGAATAAAGTGTAAACAATTAAGACCCCGGAACTTCTAAAACCTTTATCCATTCCAAGTCAATGTTGGGAGGAGATTTCAAAGGATTTTATCATAGGTTTACCTAAGTCCGAAGGAAAGAGTGTCATCATGGTGGTAGTTGATAGACTTACCAAGTATGCACACTTTTGTGCATTATCTCATCCATTTAAAGCAAGTACAGTTGCTACTACATTTATGGATAGAATTCAAAAGCTACATGGAAGCCCAAGGGTTATTGTGAGCGACAGAGATCCCATTTTTACTGGAAATTTTTGGACGGAGTTATTTTCTTGTTTGGGTACTCAATTAGCTCATAGCTCATCTTATCATCCTCAATCTGATGGTCAAACTGAGATCGTAAATAAATGTTTGGAAGGATATCTTCATTGTTTTGTATCTGGTAAACAAACACAATGGGTCAAGTGGTTACCTCTTGCTGAATGGTGGTATAACACTTCCTTCCATACTGCAGCAAAAATGACCCCATTTATGGCACTTTATGGATATCATCCACCATCCATCACATCATCTTTAAGAGAAAATTCTAAGGTTCAAGCGGTGGAAGATCACATCGAGCATCAGCAAGAAGTTCTCCAACTCTTAAAGGATAACCTGAATTTGGCACAAAATCGAATGAAACAACAGGCAGATCAACATCGCAGCGAGAGAAGTTTTGATGTAGGAGATTGGGTATTTTACGGCTACAACCATATAAACAAATGTCCCTCAAGCAAGCTAAGAAGGATAATAAATTATCGCCAAAGTACTATGGTCCTTACAAGGTGTTGCAAAAGATTGGTACTATGGCATACAAATTGGAGCTTCCTGCTTCTTCGCGAGTACATCCGGTTTTCCATGTTTCATGCTTAAAGAAGGTTATAGGTGAAAATATTCCAGTTCAAACAATATTGCCAGAACTTGATGAGGAAGGAAAAATCATATTGGAACCGGAAGCGATCACGGAAACAAGAACTCGACAACTACGGAATCGATCAATTTCAGAGTATCTCATCAAGTGGAAGAACTTACCCACTGAAGATTCTACATGGGAGGATGAGAATTTTATACAGAAGCACCCAGAGCTACTCAAGTGTTGAGGACAACACTTTTTTTTGAAGGAGAGGGGCATGTTAGGTCCCTATATCACTAGTATAGCCCCTTATTATTGTTAGTGTAACCCCTTATTGTTATTATTGTACCCTTGTAACCCCCATTTTGTTATTATTGTGCCCTTAAATTATTATTCTTAGGTCGGCTAGGATTACATTGTGGCCCACTAGGATTACATTATGGCCCCATGGACTCCTATATATAGAAAGGAGGTTTTGTGAATTGTATCATCCAAGAATTTTTCATTAATGTAATGTATTGGAGGTTGCCCCCTCGAATTGGCTTATTTCTAAGGCGTGGATATCTCTTTTCTTCTCTTTTGGAGCTGGTTACACAACAGAAAATTGCATTTATGGAAAACAAAAGAGAGTCAGATTTCTCAGAGTTGGGAAAGAAAAGAAGAGCGAAAAATTGGAGCTTGTGCATATAGATGTATGGGGACCTACTCAGGTATCATCTCTTGGTGGCTCTCATTATTATGTTACTTTTATTGATGATGCAACTAGAAAAACTTGGATTTATTGTATTCAGAATAAATCTGATGTATTTGATATTTTCAAGAAATGGAAAGCTTTTGTTGAGATTGAGACAGGAAAGAAGTTGAAGTGTCTCAGATCAGGCAATGGAGGTGAATATTGCAGCAAAGAGTTTGATAGGTATTGTTCAGAGCATGGAATTCGTAGAGAGAAGATAGTTCCAATAACACCACAAGAAAATGGTGTGTCAGAAAGGATGAACAAAACAATCATGGAGTGTGAAAGGTGCATGAGATTGCATGCAAGATTGCCTTTACAATTTTGGGTAGATGTTGTAGATACTATTGTTTATCTAATAAACAGAGGGCCTTCAAGTTCCTTGGATGGTGTTATTCCAGAGGAAGCATGGACAGGTAAAAAGGTAAACTACTCTTTTTTAAAGCCTTTTGGTTGTGAGGCATTTTTCCATATTAATAAAGAAAATAGAACAAAGCTTGAGGCAAAATCAAATAAATGTACATTTATTGGATATGGTGCTAATGATTTTGGTTATCACTTATATGATTATGAAAATCACAAAATCATTAGGAGCAGAGATGTAATATTCAATGAAAAGGTCTTGTATAAGAATCAGTAGCAGGAAAAGAAACAAGAAAAAAGAAAGCAAGGAATACACAATTCTTGATGAGATAACTGAAAAAGTAAAGGTGCCTGAAAATAATAATAATCAACAACCACAATGAAAAACATGTTAGTACACCTTTTGCTAGCCATTTCAAACTTAGTAAGAAGATGTGCCCAAAGACCCAAGAAGACATGGATGTTATGTCTAAAGTTCCATATGCATCAGCATTTGGAATCTTAATGTATGCAATGGTTTGCACAAGGCCTGATATTGCACATGCAGTGGGAGTTGTAAGAAGGTACATGAATAATCTAGGAAAAGAACATTGGATGGCAGTAAAATGGATTCTCAGATATTTGAGAGGTACCACAAATCAAGCGTTATGCTTTGGTGGTTCAAACATTGCTCTACAGGGATATGTTGATGCAGACATGGCAGGTTACAGAGATAACAGGAGGAGCACTACAGGATATGTATTTACTATAGGTGGAACATCTGTCAGCTGGGTTTCAAAATTCCAAAGTGTTGTTGCACTTTCAACAACAGAAGTTGAGTATGTTGTTGCTACAGAGGCTAGTAAAGAAATGATTTGGTTACAAAGGCTTATGGGTGAATTGGGTAAGAAGCATGATATGGGCACGTTATACAGTGATAGCCAAAGTGCCATTCATCTTGCAAATAACTCAGAATTTCATTCTAGGACTAAACACATACATCTCAAGTACCATTTCATACGGTCAGTATTGGAAGATGGAGAGTTGAAGCTAGAAAAGATACACACTAGCCAGAATCCTGCAGATATGCTAACAAAAGTTGTAACCAGGGAGAAACTAAAAATGTGCTCTGTTTCAATTGGTCTTCAAGGATGATGATGAAGATGAGGAACAGCCAGGTCCAAAGAGGAGTCATTTTCCAGAAAATGAAGTAGCAGTGGAGTTGCTACAATCAATCTCCAAGTGGGAGATTGTTGGGTGCGGGGCCTGATTTTCTTCTTGATTCAGAGATCGTTGTTTTAGCTGGATGTATACCCCAGGTAAATTGTACACCCTTGCATGCAGGGGGGTGCGGGGGGGGACTTTTCCCCCCCGCGGGGTCCAGGGGGGGCTACCCCCCCAGCTGGGGGGTCCGGGGGCCAGCGGTCCCCTGGTGGGGGTTTTCGGGGCCAGCGCCCCCGAAGCCAAAAATAGATGTAAAATTTCCTTGTGAAAGTATAGTAATTTCTAGTCAATATGGGCCGTTCATTAGGCGGATGATCTAACGGTAGAAGTTATGTTTAGTTTAGGGTTTTTTTCCCTAGAAGGCAACCCCTCACTTTTATGAGGGTATTGTATTGCGGCTGCGCATTTTGTGTGTATTCTCTGAGCGGGAAACAGATAGGGAGACTGTGAGAGAGAACAAAGGATATTACAGCGGATCTGTTGTAGGTTTTTTCTCTTCACTTTGATGGATAATAGAAAGGAAGGACTGGCTGTTCGGGGTGGACGTAGCCCAAACTGGGTGAACCACGTATATCTGTGTCTCTCTGGTTTTATGTGTTTTGTGTGCTTGTATTTTCTGCATATTTTATGTGTTGCATTGCTCTGTAATATTTAATTTTCTAACAAGCACAAATTTTATGTGTTATCCATCCATAGTGAGCCAAGTCTGTCGCCTTGTAAATTGTGATACACTGAACATAGCATTCGGGGAGATTGCCTGCCCATACTTCTTTGTTTGCTAGGAGGTATTCTGCAGTTCACAGTTTCTTGGTAAACCCTTTTACCTAGCATTACCATTTTATTTTGTTTATTTGTTTTTGGTTAAAATAAATCGTTAGTCATGGAATAACAAAATCCTTTCCCCCGTCATTCGTGTAGATTAGCTTTAAAACCACTTTTACCACCAGAAGTTACTTCTGGTAGGCGAAGGCGATCACGATCTGTCGAATCAAGTACAATTCGTACCTCTGGTGAAACATCATTTTCAAATAAATAAGAGTTAGCTCAAGTTGTTTCTACACATCTCGGTTCGTCTACTGTTGTCGAAATGGAGTCTTCACAACTACCCATGGTCATGATTCATCTAATCAATGAGACCATACCTCCTGGACCCGGCGTTGTTCAAACACAAATTGATCGAGATCTTGTCTCTTCTTTGCCAGAACATCTAAGTCCTAAAGTTGCACAACCGGAGATTTCTCCTCCCTTGGTCATTCCATAAATTTATGTAGCTATTGAGTCTCCCATATCACACAGTCAACCACCTAAAATATACTTTGGGCTTGATGGTGAAATACTTCCACCTAGTTTAATTGTGATTGAATAAATCCCACAAGACGAAACACCTTTAATGCCAACCCATTTTGGGGAGGACCTTTACCTGTACGAGTATTTTCCTCAATAGTTTCCATCTGCTTTTATTTATCTTGTTCCCATTAAAACTCATGTCGATCTTAAAGGGTATACATTTGGTCAACTAACCATGCCTGAACCAACATCTTCGGTTGGACCAATTGTTCCAATTACGTCAGCTCCTACCCTTTCTACCTCATCAATGTTCACAACTTCACCAGAGTCATATTTTCATGGTGGCCCTATGGTCCCATCAAGTTATAAATCATTATCTAGAATTTACTCTGGTGCATCATCAAAACCATGGTCTTTACCAATGTCATCATCCGGTATTTTAACTGGTAATCCTATAGTAAGTATTGAACGGCTTGATTCTTTATATACATCATCAAGGAAATATCAAGTCAGTCATTCTAGGTCTATTCCTTTAAGTACCATATCAACTGAACTCCCAGCATCTGGAGAGCAATATTTTCTGACTTATTATCCTCCTCATGCTAGGGGGAAACCTTTGGTCACCCAATATGATAGTACTCTGTCACTTTTTGGTCAACCTAATGTTGAAATGAATGTTTGTTAATGGCAGCCCACTCTGCCTATCCAACCACAAACGGTTGTACACTCGTATCAACCAGTTCAACCTGTTACACCCACATCATTACCACTTGTTAATACATATTTACCCTTGTTACAGAATCAAAATGTTGTACACCAACCTTATAAAGCGGGTCCTTAAACTCAATACCCTCAAATGTTGGGTCCACAGACTCCAAATCCTTCGGTTAATTTACAACAACATGTATCAGGAATCATTTATTCACAAGCTGGTTTACCATTTTATGGGATGTCACAATCGCAACCTGGTTATACCTATCAACCGAATCCAAGTTATTCCAATTTGGGTTAAAACATCGGTGGACAGACCCCTTGGCAACCTCAAGTGCAAATGCCTCAAACTTGATTTCAACAAGTACCATATCCAAGTTTTGGTCAACAGAATCCTCAAGTGTTTGCTTTTCAAAATAACCCCTATCTAGGTTACCAGCAGTAGATTACTTATGATGGTTCTCAAAGGCCTGTTTCTCAAGCAATTCCATCTTACCATGGCTATGCTCAACCTGACCTTAATAGACAGTTGCCTTTGTCGCAACTTTAGAGTTACCAGATTTAAATCGGTTAACCAATGATCCAATCAACTATGCTCCTTGGTGGTCGATGATACCTCACAAATTACCCTCGGATATTCCTAATTTCAATGGAAACCCCGAAGAAGATTCATCAACTCATGTTATGACTTATCATTTATGGTGTTCATCAAACTCACTGAATGATGATTCTGTTCGACTACGTCTTTTCCAGCGTACGCTCAGAGGTTCGGCTGCAAAATGGTACATTGAGTTACCTAGAGCTTCTTTTGACAATTTCACTGCCCTAGCTACTATCTTTTTGACTCATTTCCAATTACCTATCAGATATGAAACTGGAACAGAACTCTTGACCAATTTCAAACAGAATAATTCCACTCACATCTCTGATCATATTCATGAGTGGCGTCGTCGTTGTAGAACGGTGAATACATTTGTTCCAAATCAGCTCCTTGTTGAATAGTTCATTAAGTCCATGTTACCATCTATAACTGAGGATGTGGCTAAGGGTGGCGTCGTCACAAAAGAGCAATTTATTGCTCGTGCCCAATATTTAGACTTGATTTACACTCAGTCTAGCATGCTTTATGAAAAAATTCCTAACGCGCCGTGATCTAATTTTAATATTCCCCCTCAATTAAAGGACTCTCATGTCAGAGATGGTTTGATTGGCACTACAAGAACACACTACACTACTGCATCTGATCCTACTCTTGCTTCTGAAATTAATGTCGTGTCGTTTGACAAAGGCAAAAGTGACAAGCAACCCAGAATTAAGAAAAAAGGGAAATCAAAGAAAAAGAAAACTTCTAATAAACCTGATCAGTCGTTTGGACCTAGGAAACCTGATCAGTCAGTTGGACCTAGGAAACCTTGTTATCCATGCATAATATGTAATGAGGAACACTTTGTTATGGATTGTAATCACTGCGCTAAAGACTCAAAAATCATCAAGACTTCTCATGTGTCAGCTTTGTTGACAAACCCATTTCCAAATCCGAACACTAATTTGGTTGCTACAGATCTAGCTCCTACTTCCTAAGTGTTAATGTTATCTGTCATGAAACCTTCAACAGATATTTTGGTGTCAATGCATAATAAATATTATGGTAGTCAAGCCACTGATCAACCAACTACCTCGACCACGAATCCATCTATGGAATTAGTACCGCCTATTGCTATTCCTGAATTGACAAGTAAGCCACCAAAGGGAGTAATTCACAAATTGAAATATAATCCTCGAGCAAGAGTTGTACAAAATTATAATATAGTTGAATATTTGGCTCAATCCCCTTCAGCAATGTCTTCTCTTGAGGTATTACAAATTGTCCCTCCAAAAAACAGGCTTTATTGTCGACTATTGGTGGAATTGATCCGACTGATTCTAATCTTTTCGTCTTTAATCATACGGGCTATGTGCCAAAACTACCAGCAGAATTGGCATTCTCCATACAAGTAAATGTTCTCAATCACCTTGTTCATCGTACTACTATTGATGAGGGAGCATCTACATGAATTATGTTTCTAAATTTTTGGAAGTCACTTGGCTTGCCATGCCTATCACAATCATCAACGACATTGAAACCTTTCGATGGACAAACATATAAACATTGTGGTATTATTAATAACCTGCATGTTGAACTAGGGGGAAAAACAGTGAATGTTGATGTTGAGGTTGTTGACAAACCCCTTGTCTATAATATTTTACTTGGAAGGCCATGGGTATATGCGATGATTGTAATTGGTTCTACATATTTTAGAATGATTTCCATTCCACATAAAGGTACTATCACAGTCATCAATCAACTATCCTTCTTTGTCTCTGCTTCGCATGTAACTGGAAGCATTCCATTTGTTCACATACCCCAACTAGAAATTCAGAACATTGGTGTGTGAATCTTAAAGGATTCCACTCTCATGGGAACCTTTGAATTACCGCCGCCCACGACGTCGGTAGAAATTGCAAGTATAGATGCCTTCTACATGATCTCTTCCACTCTATATGGCTTAAGGGAGAGTAAGGGTGATTCTGATATTGATCCGTTGGATGAATTTTTATCGCCCAGCCCTATTGAGATGGCATAGAAATCAATCTATCTGGCTTGGGTGTAAAATCTTAAATCAACGTCGCCAAGTGTTTGGGTTGATTGTTCCTTAGATTTTTGTACTCCGTCTGATCCATTTTCCTCAATGCTTTTGACAGATGAAAATATTTTGGAAGCTATGATGTTAGAAAATATTCATGTTGGTGTATCTTTTTCTCCATCAGAACTCGAATCATATCACTCTCAATTTCGTGAATTCCGTGATGTATTTGCTTGGTCTTACGAGAAAATGCCAGGCATAGACACTAGTATAGTTGAACACACCATTAATATGTATCCTGATCTCAAACCAGTGCGTCAACGGCTTCGTCCTGTTCATCCAAATAAAGTCGTTGCCATCAAAGCAGAAGTTGAAAAAAAATTTTGTGCTGGTTTAATTTACCCTGTTCCATTAACTGAATGGGTTTCCAATTTCTTTCCTGTCATGAAAAAGCAAGGAACCATTAGAGTGTGCGTCGATTATCGAGACATTAATCATGCTTGTCAAAAAGAAAACTATCATACTCCTTTTATCGACCAGATTATTGACGATTATGTTGGATTCGAAATATTTCCGTTCATGGATGGATTTTCTGGCTACAATCAAATCAATATCCGCCCAGAGGATCAACATAAGACAGCATTTATCTGTCCCTAGGGCACATTCGCTTATAGGAAACTTTCGTTTGGTTTAAAGAACGTTGGCGAAAATTTTCAGAGAGCAATGGATTATGCTTTCAATGACATCAAGCACATTGTTCAACCATATCTAGATGATTTACTAGCGCATTCATGAAATCAGACTGATCACCCAATGCATTTGAGAGCCATTTTCTTACATTGTAGACACTACAAAATACACCTCAATCCACATAAATGTGTGTTTTTTGTTGGTTCTGGTCATTTTCTTGGATTCGTAGTCTCAAAAGAATGAATTCGAATAGACCCATTGAAGGTTCAGGCCATTTTTGATTTGCCTACGCCATCAAATTTACCTCAGATACAGAAACTTCAAATAATGCAAACTTCATAAGAAAATTCATTCCAAACTACGCTGAAATGGCTAAAGGATTTACTCGACCCTTGAAAAAGGGGGTTCCCTTTGTTACACCATTTTTTGGTCATCTAACCTATTATCATTAGATGGACCCAAGTACACCATGTAAGACCAGTTTTACCCTAAGTAAAACTGCTTTCACTATGTTAAAACAGGAAACCCCGAAAGGAAATATTAAACAAACCTATATTTGTTTGATTTTCCTCATGGAATAATTAATTAAACCATAATTTAATTATTATTCCCAGTCATGTTTAACCCAAAAACAAAGAAATTAATTAGATAAACCTTTATTTATCTTATTATTTTTTAGGAATAATTATTTAAATCTTATTTAGATAATATTCCTTGTTAAATATGACCAAATCACCCACAAATAATTAAATAAATCATTATTTATTTAATTATCTTTCAACCACTTCCTTAAATAATTAAATAAATCATTGTTTATTTGATTATCTTCTAACCGCTTCCTTAAAAAGATAAATAAATCATTTATTTATTTATTTTTGACAAATTAAGGGATTTGACCCAAGTCAAATATCTTTTCCCTCCAACAAATATAATAAAATATTCCATAAAAAGTGGATCTAGATCTGGTTAACCCATGCACCAAGATCTAGAATGACCCAATATTTTGTTATAAATAGGAGGATTTTTCCTACCATTCTTCACCTTTTGTTGCCTATTAGATCACTCTGGATCTATACACTTGGTCACCATTTTCTACCATTTGCTGTGTGAGCTCCCTTTGAGTTCCATTCTTTGTGTGGGTTTTCTACACCAACAAGAGAGAGAAATCTTAGATCTGAAGCGCTGAGGACTTCCAAGAACCCATCCCATTGAGGAGAATTGGATACGCCTTCTTGTTTTCCTCCCAGGTGCCCAATTAATATAAAATTCTTTCAAAAAATCGTTCTTGTCTTGTCTATTGGTATATGGAGCAAACCCTTATTTTTTCTGCTTAATGTCTTTCCATGCATAGATCTGGTTTTTGCAGCTCTTTTATGTCTAACTAACTGTAGATCTGAAGATATTGGCAGCCACTTTTGTTGTTAGGGCTATTAGTTATGCGTAGCTAAAGTGGTCCTTTTTCGTACACTTCGACAAAGGATTCATACTAACACCCTTCCATTGGGACCAAGTTGCACAAGCTTCTTTTGATGATGTCAAGGATACTCTTGTCCGAGCATCATTAACGTATCCACCTAATTATCAAAATGATTATTTCCTATATATCGCCGTGGCTGAAACGACCATTGCTATGATATTGGTCCAAGTAGAAGATGGAATTGAACATCTGATCTATTATTTGAGTTGTAATCTCAATGATACAGAAGTTAAGTACTCATACGTAGAAAATCTTGCCTTGGCAGCTGTTCAAGCTATCCAAATATTTTGCCATTATATCCTACTCTGAAAGACCACTATTGTTTCGGATTGCAACCCCATTACTTATATCTTATCGCGTCAATTTCTAGGGGGGAAATATTCAAAATGGATTGTCATTTTGCAAGAATTTTATTTGGAATTCATCAAATCCAAGTCAAAGAATTCTTTAGTTTTGGCTAAGCTTCTCTGTGACCTTCCCTGTGATAGTACTACAACTACGTCGGAACCATCAATTCCTGATGAGTCTCTGTTTATGATAGGATCATCTGATCCTTGGTATGGGGATTTCATCATTTATCTCCAAACTCAAACATTTCGACCTGATACCTCTCAATTCGATACCAAGCCAAATATTATCTTATCGTCGGCAATACACTTTATCATCATGGTTTCGATACCATTTTAAGGAGGTGCCTCACCCATGAGGAGGCAGAAAAAGTTTGAAATGATTGTCATGCTGGGGCTTGTGGTGGACATTTATCTGGATATGCTACCGCGCAGTAGATACTTCGCACCAATTACTTTTGGCCTACTATTTTTCGAGATTACATCCTCGCGGTCAGAAGTTGTCATGCGTGCTAGATTTTTTATCGTAAAATCCGCAAATCACCAGTGCCAATGCATCCTATTATCTCTGTGGGACCATTTTTGAAATGGGGTATTGAATTCATGACCTGTAACCCTTGTTCATCTGGGGGGCATGGTTATATTATTGTCTCATTCGACTATTTTACCAAATGGGCCGAAGCGATGCCTACATTCAATAACACGGGACAGATAGTTGTATTGTTTTTCTCTAATCATGTTATTGCACGGTTTGGGGTCCTACAGGCTATAGTTACAAATCATGGGAATCATTTTTGCAATCACATGATGACTAAATTAACTGCCAAATTAGGATTGCCACATGATAATTCTATTCTTTATTATCCACAATCAAATGGGAAAGTTGAGGCTATTAACAAGATTCTTAAGCGTATGCTTCAACAAATGATAGGAGTTCGTAAAAGAAATTGGCATCTGATCATGTACTCCGCCTTGTGGGCATATCGAACCTCTGTGAGAAACGTGACTGGATTTACTCCTTTTAAATTGGTGTATGGTATGGAAGCTATCTTACCAATCCAATGTGAAATACCATCGTTAAAACTCGCAATCGAATTGTTACCTGACACCTCATAAGAATAAGCGTGCCTCCTTAACCTCATCCATATTGATGAAACGCATCATGAAGCCCAATTGGCCAACGAAGCACATAAGAGACTTATAAAGGCACAATATGACAAAAATGTCCAGCCTCGCATTTTCTCAAAGGGCGACTTGGTCCTTATTTACGATCAAGAAGTTGATGTAATAGGTACAGTAAAATTTGAGCCATTATGACATGGCCCCTATATTGTCAAAAGAGCTCTTACTAAGGGTGCATATGAGTTGGTTGATTACGATGGAGTTCTATTGGCACAGCCTAGAAATGGGTTGTAATTGAAATGTTACTATGCTTAATCATGAGCTTAGTAATTTTTTGTATTATATTGTATATATATGTTGTTAATTTAAATTCACTATCTTAGTTTGTTTTTAGAGTTTTCTTAACGTTAGTCATTCGTTTTACATTTCATCGCAGATGTGTGAATCTTTGGAACCATTTGTTGGATATGCCGATGGTGCTAGTCGTAGTACACAGAATCTATCCTTTGCGGCATGGGCCATTTTCGCTCCAAATGGCGAGTTAGTGAGTTTTGAAGGGATTTGTATTGGTAGATCGACGAACAATATCGTTGAGTATAGCGTGTTGATCGAACTTCTCTCTAATTCCATTTCATTTGGTATTAACCGCATAATCATAAGGTTAGACTCACAACTTGTGGTATTACAACTTACTAGTGTTTATACTGTTAGAAATCCAACACTGCATAGATGGTTCTTAAGAGTTCTACTTTTGGAAAGACATTTTGATTTTATTCAATATCAACACATTTCTAGAAATTTGAACACATTGACTTATTCATTAGCTAATCAATTTTTAGACATACATTTGCAACATATGGAAAGAAAACATTCACATCATTAAATAGGATTGCACAATAAACATAGGAAAACTCTGAAATCATATAGAAATATAGTTATAGGTTTTTACAAAATTTGTGCCAAAGACACATTGGTCATCTGACCTCAAAATGTATGCAAAATGTCAAAATTAAACTAGTGGTGCTCATGGTAACATGCTATGATCTAGCTATTCTACGGAGTAACTGCATCCAGCGATTAGGAACCTCAATAGTGTGTCGTTGCAGTCACATGGGTAACTCTTCGATGCAGAAATCATAAATCCCGAAGGTAAACCCGTTTATGTGCTGCTAAAGCTCAGCCAAAGTCTCAGCCATATGAATATCCTGAAGGACTACTCTCCCGACAGCCCTCTCTGCTGGTGCATCTTCCTCACGCTCTGGTTCCTCTACTGGTTGAACACGACCAACATCTACATTACATCAAACATTTCTTTTAGTCTTTGGAAACATCAAAATACAAAAACATTGTATAAACCTTAGGAACATCAAAAACATGGTCAAAACATTATTACCCATTGCACCCCACTGAACGCCTTCTGGTAATGCTAAATATGGATCTCCTCGGAAATCAACGCCTGCATACGCATACTCATCAATGGCAACAATCTGTCGCCAGAACTAGACGAAGAACGCAGTCGATAACACAATGGTAGATTGGGTTGCATGCCTACCCATGAGTTCTACCCATATTTGCATCCGTGGATCTCTAGGAGTAGACAAATCTAGTGTCACATGTTGTGGTTGCATAAGTTGAATCTATTCTAAATCGAAGGATATAAAGGTTGAACCATAAATCAAATTATTCTTCCTTCCTCCCTTTACTTTTTTTAGTTGTTCCTTTATTTGAGAAAGAACAGCGTCAAACCAGTTGAATACTGTTGTCTCCAAGCACTCTAGCACGTATTGCATATACGATATATTCGCTACATGTAGTGTAACGGTGCCAGCAAGTTTTGCGATCGTGAAAAGGATAGTTTTCAAAGGCAAATATCTAACATCCCGGATGTTTATCTTTCCATATTTTCTTGACTCTGCCCCTGGATAGCAATGTTGCAGAATATAATCTCTCACAATATCTCCTCCAACAATAGACCCTAAGAGTGAAATAGGTAAGCCTCTCCTCAACAAACCTGTGAGAAAGTATACATCCTCGACTGTTGTGGGAACCACTTGGTTCTTAATATGAAATGCCTCAATAGCTAGATCCCGTGCTCGAACTAAGAAATCCAAGAGTTCTATTTGTTTCCTCATCCCTGACAACCTGAAGTACTTAAGCAGTCCACAATCTCTTAGGGCTCTTACTGTACCTGGATTATTTAGTTCAATCCTATCCTATTCTTCATGTTCTCTTTCCCTCCATGTAATCATCATTATAATATGATGGAATCCTCAAATACAACCATAAGATCCATTAGATTCCAATCAATTCAAAACACTAGGAAAATTTTGGGCATAATGTGAGAAAAAAAAATCTAGATTGCACCCAATGCACTCCCTAACAAGACACAGTGTGTTGCATGTGCAAGTAACCTTCACTGTACTTGCTATGAAATGCAGGTTTCGACATTCACGGGTGCATTGCCCTCTTTTTGGGAAGAATTTACCCTAGGGTCTTTAAAACCCTGAAAATTTGCAGAATTTGGAAATGAAATGGATACTAAAGGAAAGAGGAGGTTCATGGCACTGACCTAGATCAAACGACAATGAATCCGTCCACATAAATGATCGCAATCAACAGCTGAAGTTCGAGGAAAAAATCAAGTTCAGAGCTCCAAAATGAAAATGGTAACTTTGGAATTGTAAAAATGAATAGTGAAACTAATTTTAATAGTCATTTAATTATTTTCAAATTACATTTATTGCTATGACTATAGTTTTATTATGTTTTTATCATGAAACAGTTATTTTTAATCCATTTGATTTTTCTCTGAAACATGTCTTACAACTGATGAACAGATTAGTCGTGCAGATTTATTTCAAGAATGATTTCATCACAAAGCATACTTTTTCTCCTTATTTTTCGAGCTTTGTTAAAAAAAAAAAAAAGGATTTGAAGCGCACTTTTATCTCTTTTTCAAGCTTCGATAACAGCGAAAAAGGAACCCCTGGAATTTTCTTTCAGCTCTTTTCAGACTCCGATAATGTGAAAAGATTATCGAGCACTTGTCTTCTCAAACTCGTAAAAATAAATGAATTGATATCTACTCAATACAAGTTTAACCCTTTTCCAGACTAAGATAGATTATTTACGAAAAAGGAATACCTTGGTCGAACATGACTAAAGAGGTTCTCTCAGATATTATTCTACACTTTTTTGGATCTGAGCGACAACTTTACAAAAAAGTACTTTTGGAGTTTTCTTTCGTACTCTTTTTCAAACTCTATAAATATGAAAAAGGACCAGGCTATCACTGTTGTTAAGCTCTTTAAAACATAAAATAGCGACAGGCTTGTCGATCATGGCAAGAATCGAGCTTCATTCATCGCTAGACTCGTTAAATTATTAAATAGTGATACATTATTCCCCCAAAGGGTTGAATTATAGATCAAGAAAATGTTATCCTCCTCAATCTTGTTAAAAAATAAAGAGGTATTGGTCGAAAAATGACTGGGGAAAATTTGGGAAAAGTGAGCATAATTATGTATGGTAGCAAGTTGCTCTTGAACATGACACTTCCTTCATTCCATGTCCGTGACTACTTGGGTTGGGTAATCTTCTTGACAGTTAATTCATACCTATGGTTCATCATACCTTCACTTCGGTTTTGGGTCAATGATGCCAACTCATCTTAGTGTCGCCGATATGTTCAAGAGAAGTCATCCAGTGAATACTCATCCTTCAGCAATACTCATAAGCCTTCATTCTCATGAACGTCATCCCTAAAAATTTCTATATCAAGTCATAACTTTGTCTCTGAAATTAGTAACTCTCATTTCACAATAAGGTGGCTTCCTATCGACGAAAAATCATTATCCAAGAAGTTCACTTAGAAACATTTGATTCTAGTACCATGAGGCTTATTACAACATTGAAAAGATCCTCGCTTACCGGACTTTTGACCGAAAGATTTTGTTTGGCGTTAGACATAAAATCATCTATTCATGCCTTACGAAATGTACTACAATACCTTGAGGGCCATTGACATTAATATTGGTTCTACCACGTTTTTTAATAGCTCACATCATTGGTTGGTAATCAAACGATGTCTTTCCATGTTCAACTGCAAATAATATATTCACATGGCTAGACTTGTACCCAAATGATCGAGTGAACGAGATAAGAAGACCCTGGATCTAGTTTCAGCCATCTGGGCTATGATTTCAGGATTTTTGTACACATCATCTATACGGTGACCTTAGATACAGATCACCATCCAAACATGGGTATATATCTGTAGGCATGTCTGTATTGGGAAAAATTCCAATGTAGATGACTTTCTGAATTATGTACACGTTATTAGATTGTTTATTTGATGAACATGGGAATGCCTACCCTCGGAAATTATGATGAAAGAGGATATATCATGATGTAATGTATTGTAAGATTGATGCAGGTCACAAATCTGCTTCATCTCTAGCCCATCACAGTGTAAAGCATTTCAATAAAAATATTTTAATTATTATTCTGAATTCATGCTTTAGGGGGCAATTTGTTATAGGTCAATTTTGGCTCCATTCCCAATGACCTAGTTAACAGTGCATCATCTCTAGGACCAATGAAAACGGTATATCATCCCCTATCATTTCAAGTTGTTATATGCCCAAAGACAAAGAACAAGACAAATCATTCAAGACTTTCATCTACAAAGGTTTCCAAGATTTGAAAGTTTATAATATATCATATGAGAGATCATCAATGATGCCTCTAAAGGGACTAATTTCATTGCATATGCAAGTATCCCCATGTAAGGTTTCTTTGAAAAGAACTTCCCGACATCCAAAAGTGTGATGGTCACATTGGGAGCGAAATTCTCATTGTTCCAGAATCCCCACTTGTCCAGTCCCTTCTAGTATAGTTCACATGTGTCAAGCTTTGAATCCAAGTGTCCATTTGACATCTACAAGATTGGGAACATGTCTTTCCTATTATTGGAAAGTCATTGATTGTAAACTACCTTCGGCTCCTCTATAATTTGAGCACAAATCTTAGTGTTTGAAAGGAAGAATTTGAGTAGAGAAATGTTGGTGGAATTTCAATTGAGGGTTTGATTTGAGTTACATATTATTGGAGATATTTGCATTGTGATGAGGCTGGGATTTTGCTAGAGACAGTGACACTAAATCAATCACTAGGTTGTAACCTCCCCTTCTATCATCAATAAAGATTACTGCTTATTTTTCCCTATATGCATCTGTATAAGCTTTGATTTTCCATGTAATGATTTCTTATTTGATGTATATGGTTTATGCTTTATTGATTTAGCTAAATAACTTGAATAGAAATCTGTATTATTGTTATCTCTTACTGTTTAGTATTCATTCTTGTAGGAAATATTTTTCACAGCCGGTTGGAATTTGAAGCTACAGCAAAAGCGACAGAAGGAGATTTTGGAAGCGCTTGGATTTTAAGTAAGCTTCATGTTTCATTATGTGTGTCTTTTTACAGTTAGGAAAGATATTCGTAAAGTCTTTGACATGTTTTTCTAGATTATCACATATCTAGGGAAGAATGATTTATCTGTAATTCATAATTCCGCATAACAAATTGGCGACTCCACTGGGGAAATTACTCTTTGTCTTAGGTGTTTCAGCCTCTGATTTTCTCTGTTTATTCACCCAGTAGTTGTTACTCACAAATATTAAGCTTTTTGAAATACAAATTTTTAAAAGAACTATGTTAAACAGCTATGTTTTTCCTTATACACTGTGCCCAATGCACTCTTGGACAAGACACAGTGCTTTGCATAGCATTGTCTCCCTTTCAGGCCTGTGTTGCAAAGCACTGTCTCTCCTTCGAGACTGTGTTGCCTCCTGAAACCATCCAAATTCCCCTGAATATGTCTTTGCAATTTGATTCATCTTGTTTTCTATTGTGTTTTGAAAATTTTGAACCTCATATTAACCAGTGAATCTATCTACCTCTTTCTCCTTTAAAAGAAAACTTGTTCAATGTTTGTTTAAAGTGTTTTTCTTTATCATTGATGAATTAATTTCAAAGTATTTTCATTGTCGCATTAGATCCATTTTCTTTTGAAAAAGGAAATTTTTGTAAATTCTTCATTTCCTGATAGGAGAAATTGTTGTTAAATTCCTCATTTTTTCCTTCAAAAGAGAAATTGTTGTTTGTATTTCTCATTTCTCAAAAGTAAAAGGCATTTTTTTTTGTCGATTTAGTGCAATTGGTTTATTTTCTGCATTCATAACATTAAAGGAACTGAAAAGAAAAACTTGCATTTGCATGTATTGGTTTGTGTGTTTTGCAAAAGGAATAATTAGGAAATCTGCATTTAGTTTGTGCTCATTGATTTGTTTGCTCGCAAATTGATTGCTCTTTCCCTTTACTAGCTAGGATTTTCATTGAAAAAATAAAAGTGAAAGATTGCTTATCATTCGTATTTTGTATTTTAGGAATTTCCAGTACATCATCACGGTGAAACTTTGAAAGGAAAATTTCTAAACAAGATCAACCTAAAATTTATCTCAATTTACCTAACAAGGCATTGGAACCATAATGATAACATTTAGAAGGTGTAGGCTAGAGACATGTTCCGGCATCGTAAAACATAGCATTCGTCGTTAACTTGTCTGTGATACATTCCGAGTGTGATACCTCACTCCACGTACGTAAGTATATCATAGTTCATCCACGTGCTTTCGGGTATATCATGCGGTTTTACAGTACGATAATTATAAATGGGTTCTCTCACTGTGCGATTTCCAATCAGATAACACTAATAAGAACTTGGGCCTCCGGCTGCAAAATGGTACATTGAGTTACCTAGAGTTTATTTTGATAATTTCACTGCCCTAGCTACTGTATTTTTGACTCATTTCTAGTTACATATCAGATATGAAACTGGAACGGAACTCTTCACCAATTTCAAACAGACTAATGCTACTATCATATTTCACATTTCTGATCATATTCATGGGTGGCGTCGTCATCATAGAATGGTTAAGACATTTATTCTAAATCAACTCCTTGCTGAATGGTTCATTAAATCCCTATTACCATCTATAAATAAGGATGTCGCTAAGGGTGGTGTCGTCATAGAGGAGCAATTTATCACTCGTGCCCAATATTAAGACTTGATTTACACTCAGTCTGGCACCCTCTATGAAAAAATTTCAAACGCGTTGCGATCTAATTTTAATGTTCCTCATCAATTAAAGGACTCTCATGCTAGAGACAGTTTTATTGGCAGTGAAAGCACACACTACACTACTGCATCTGATCTTGCTCCTCCTTCCGAAATTAATGTCGTGTCATATGACAAAGGCAAAATTGACAAGCAACCCAGAAGTAAGAATAAAGGGAAATAAAAGAAAAAGCAAACTTCTAACCCGCAAGAAAGATCATCTGATCAATCATCTGGAACAAGGAAACCTCACTATCCATGCATAATCTGTAATGAGGAACACTTTGTTAGGGATTTTCCTCACCGCGTTGAAGTCTCAAAAATCATCAAGACTTCTCATGCGTCAACTGTGTTGACAAACCCATTTCCAAATCCGGACACTAATTTGGTTGCTACGGATCCAGCTCCTAGTTCCCAAGTGTTAATGTTATCTGTCACGAAACCTTCAACAGATATTTTGGTTTCAATGCGTAATAATGATTATGGTAGTCAGGCCACTGATCAACCGACTACCTCAACTATGAATCCGTCTACGGAATTAGTACCGCCTACTGTTATTATTGAATTAACAATTAAGCCACCAAAGGGATTAATTCACAAATCGACATATAATCCTCGAGTAAGAGCTATTATAATAAGTTGAATATTTGGCTCAATCCCCTTCAATTATGTCTACTCTTGAGGTATTACAAAATTGTCCCTCCCAAAAATAGGCTTTATTGTCGGCTACTGATGGAACTGATCCGACTAATTCTAATCTTGTCATCTTTAATCATACGAGCTATGTGCCGCAACTACCAACAGATTTGGCATTCTAAATACAAGTAAATGTTCTCAATCACCTTGTTCATCGTACTATTATTGATGACAGAGCATCTACATGCATTATGTCTCTAAATTTTTGGAAGTCACTTGGCTCACCACGCTTATCACAATCATCAACGACATTGAGGCTTTCGATGGACGAACATATAAACCTTGTGGTATTATTAATAACCGACATGTTGAACTAGGGGGAAAAACAGTGAATGTTGATGTCGAGGTTGTTGACGAACCCCTTGACTATAATATTTTACTTGGAAGGCCATGGGTATATGCGATGACTGCAATTGTTTCTACATATTTTAGAATGATTTCATTTCCACATAAAGGTACTATCACAGTCATCAATCAACTATCCTTCTTTGCCTCTGCTTTGCAGGTAACTTGAAGCATTTCATTTGTTCACATACCCCAACTAGAAATTCAGAACATTGGTGTAGGACTCTTAAAGTATTCCACTCTCATGGGAAACTTTGCATTAATGCCGCCCACGACGTTGGTAGAAATTGCAAGTATAGAGACCTGTGACATGATCTCTTCCACTCTATTTGGCTTAAGGGAGATTACGAGTGATTCTGATATTGCTACGTTGTATGAATTTTTACCGCCCAACCCTATTGAGATGGCATAGTAATCAATCTATCTAGCTTGGGCGGCAAATCCGAAATCAGCATCACCGAGTGTTTGGGTTGTTCGTTCCTTAGATTTTGGTACTCCATATGATCCATTTTCCTCAATGTTTTTGACAGATGAAAATATTTTGGAAGCTATGATGTTAGAAGGAGAACCATGGGAAGATTATCATCGTCATTCCCATCTTCCTGATTATGAATAAAAATATCTTAGTGAACTATATCACCCATCAATCAAAAATTTATTTTTGAATTCTTTACCTATTAATGCAATCGATTCTGAGCAAAATCTGTCAAATATTGAAGAAACCATTTCTATCGATATTTCGACCAAACCTGGGGTTGTAAAAAATATTCATGTTGGTGTATCTTGTTCTCCATCAAAACTCGAATCATATCGCTCTCTATTTCATGAATTTCGTGATGTATTTTCTTGGTCTTATGAGGAAATGCCAGGCATAGATACTAGTACAGTTGAACACACTATTAATATGTATCCTGAACACTCCTTGAAAAAAAAACACCACTTGCATCTTGAGGATGCTAAAATCATTGCAAGGGAGGAACCCTATCAGAGACGAAAGATTAGAGAAGCGGTGGAGATTATAAAACACCCTCATAACATCAACAGGGACGAAGGGTTCGAGATTAGTGACAGTTGGCGGCCTCTTATTAGACAATTTTTCTCCTCAGGTTCATCCTCTTCCCAGGTATAATGTCGTAGGTTTGATTCTTCTCCTTATCAGTAATCAGTTTAAGGTCCTGTCAGTACTTTAACCTTATTATTTAACCCACTCGTAATAATTATTTTGTTAATTAATTTTTAGTCTATTCATAAAAATTAATTAATGGATAATTATTTTCAGAGATCGGTAGCATAATTTTAAAATATAATTAATTTATAAATATCAAAATTTAATTAATTAAATTCATTAACATAATTAAGATTTATTAATCATTATCATTTATTTAGTAACATATTCTTATATTATTATTTATAATTAATAAACATAGGTCTCATTTAATAAATTTCACTTAGATTAAAATTTAGGCTATAAATTAAATTTCCCTAGGTTTATTATAAAATATTTTTAGACATATAGTAATAAATTAATATAAATTTTTTTTAATAAATAATAAATAAAATGTAATTATTATATTTTAATTTATTAAAGTTAATTTAGGCACTTGGGGTTTATTATTAAATTAATAAGCATTACAAAATCTAAATATTTATTATTTTTTAAAAATTTAATATAAGATTTTTATTTATTATTAAAATTAAAAATTTATAAATAATTAAATATAATTTATCTATTGTCAGATCCTCTCAATCATCACAATCCTTCACTATTTATACCTTGACCTTGTGCGACCTTCTTTCATTCTTCATTCTCGTCCTGAAGATGGATCCCCGTTGGGATTCGAAACGTCGACCAATGTTTTATGATACTGTGGAAAATATGGATTCTGCAATTAAAAACAACCACAGAATTTTGAGAACCATAATGTATCTTGATGTCAAACCGGTGCGTCAACGGCTTCATCCTGTTCTTCCAAAGAAAGTCGTTGCCATCAAAGCAGAAGTTGAAAAAATTTTCGTGCTGGTTTCATTTACCCTATTCCATTAACTAAATGGGTTTCTAATATCGTTCCTGTCATGAAAAAGCAAGGAAACATTAGAGTATGCATCGATTATCGGGATGTTAATCATGCTTGTCCAAAAGACAACTATCCTACTCCCTTTATCGACCAGCTTATTGACGATTGTGCTCGATGCGAAATATTTTCATTCATGGATGGATTTTCTGGCTACAATCAAATCAATGTCTGCCCAGAAGATCAACATAAGACATCATTTATATGTCCCTATGGCATATTCTCTTATAGGAAAATTTCGTTTGGTTTAAAGAACGTTGGGGCAACTTTTCAGAGAGCAATGGATTATGCTTTCAATGACATCAAGCACATTGTTCAACCATATCTAGATGATTTACCAGTGCATTCATGAAATCAGGTTGATCGCCCGATGCATTTGAGAGCCATTTTCTTACGTTGCTGACATTACAAAATATGCCTCAATCCACATAAATGTGTGTTTTGTGTTGGTTCCGGTCGTTTTCTTCGATTCATAGTCTCAAAATAAGGAATTCGAATAGATCCATTGAAGGTTCAGGCCATCCTTGATTTTCCTGTGCCATCAAATTTACTTTAGATACATAAACTTCAAGGAAAGGCTAACTTCCTAAGAAATTTCATTCCAAACTACACCGAAATGGCTAAATGATTTACTCAACTCTTGAAAAAGGGGGTTCCCTTCCATTGGGACCAAGTTGCGCAAGATTTTTTTGATGCTTTCAAGGATACTCTTGTCCGAGCATCATCAATGTATCCACCTAATTATCAAAATGATTATTTCCTATATATCGCCACGGCTAAAATGACCATTGCTGAATTGAACATCTGATCTATTATTTGAGTCGTAATCTCAATGATACGGAAGTTAAGTACTCATACGTAGAAAAGCTTACCTTGGCAGTTGTTCAAGCTGTCCAAAGATTTCGCCATTATATCCTACTTCAAAAGACCACTATCATTTCGAATTGCAACCCCATGAATTTTATCTTATCACGTCAATTTATGGGGGGAATATTCAAAATGGATTGTCATTTTGCAGGAATTTGATTTGGAATTCATCAAATCCAAGTCAAAGAAGTCTTTAGTTTTCGTTGAGCTTCTCTGTGACCTTCTCTCTGATAGTACTGCAACTACGTCGGAACCATTAATTCATGACAAGTATTTGTTTCTGATTGGACCATCTGATCCTTGGTATGGGGATTTCATCATTTATCTCCAAACTCAAACTTTTCGACCTGATACCTCTTGCTCTGAATAACGACGTATTCGATACCAAGCTAAAGATTATATGATCGTCGGCAATACACTTTATAATCATGGTGTCAATACCATTTTAAGGAGGTGCCTCACTCATGAGGAGGCCAAAAAAGTTTTAAATGATTTTCATAATAGGGCTTGTTGTGGAAATTTATCTGGATATGTTACCAAACAGAAGATACTCCGTGCTCATTACCTTTGGCCTACTATTTTTTGAGATTACATCCTCGTGGTCAGAAGTTGTCATACGTGCCAGATTTTTTATCATAAAATCTGCAAACCGCCAGCGCCAATGCATCCTGTTGTCTCTGTGGGACCATTTTCGAAATGGGGTATTGACTTCATGACTTGTAATCCTCGTTCATTCGGGGGGCATGGTTATATTATTGTTGCAGTCCACTATTTTACCAAATGGGCCGAAGCGTTGCCTACATTTAACAACACAGGACAGAAAATTGCATTGTTTTTCTTTAATAATGTTATTGCATGGTTTGGGGTCCCATGGGCCATAGTTACAGACCATGGGAAGAATTTTCGCAATCACATGATGACTAAATCAACTAGAAAGTTAGGATTGTCACGTGATAATTCTACTCCTTATTATCCACAATCAAATGGACAAGTTGAGGCTATCAACAAGATTCTTAAACGTATGCTTCAACGAATGATAGGAGTTCGTAAAATAAATTGGCATTTGATCATGTACTCCGCCTTATGGGCGTATCGAACCTCAGTGATAAACGCGACTGGATTTACTCCTTTGCAATTGGTGTATGCTTTGGAAGCTATCTTACCAATCCAATGTGAAATAACATCGTTAAAACTCGCAATCGACTTGTTACATGACACCTCAGAAAAATAAGCGTGTCTCCTTAACCTCATCATCTTGATGAAATGTGTCAAGAAGCCCGATTGGCCAACGAAGCGCATAAGAAACGTATAAAGGTGCAATAAGATAAAAATGTCCAGCCTCGCATTTTCTCAAAGGGCGACTTGGTCCTTATTTACGATCAAGAAGCTAATGTAATAGGTACAGGAAAATTTGATCCATTATGGCATGGCCCCTATATTGTCAAAAGAGTTCTTGCTAAGGGTGCATATGAGTTGGTTGATTACGATGGAATTCCGTTGGCACAACCTAGAAATGGGTTGTATTTGAAACATTACTATGCTTAATCATCAGCGTAGTAATTTTTTGTATTATATTGTATATATATGTTTTTAATTTGTGTTCACTATCTTAGTTTATTTTTAGAGTTTTCTTGACATTAGTAATCCACTTTACATTTCATCGCAAATGTCTGATTCTTCGGAACCATTTGTTGGATATGTTGATGGTGCTAGTTGTAGTACGCAAAATATATCCTCTACAGCGTGGTCTATTTTCTCTCCGAATGGTGAGTTAGTGTGTTTTCAAGGGATTTGTATTGGTAGATCGATGAAAAATATCGTTGAGTATAGTGTGTTGATCTAAATTCTCTCTAATACCATTTCATTTGGTATTAACTGCTTAATCATAAGGTTAGACTCACAACTTGTGGTATTACAACTTACTAGTGTTTATACTGTTACAGATCCAACACTGCATAGATGGTTCCTAAGAGTTCGACTTTTGGAAAAGACATTTTTATTTTATTCAATATCAACACATTTCCAAAAAATTTAACACATTGACTAATTCATTAGCTAATCAAATTTTAGATAGGCATTTGCAACATATGTGAAGAAAACATTCACATAATTGAATAGGATTGCACAGTAAAAATAGGAAAACTCTGAAATCACATAGATAGATAGTTATAGGTTTTTAAAAAAAATTTGCCCATGACACATTGGTCATCTAACCTCAAAATGTATGCAAGATGTCAAAAGTAAACTAGTGGTGCTCATGGTAACATGCCATAGATCTAGCTATCCTATGGAGTAACCGCATCCAGCGGTTAGGAACCCCAATAGTGTGTCGTTGCAGTCGCATGGGTAACTCTTTGATCCGGAAATCCAGAATCCTGAAGGTAAACCCCTCTATGTGCTGCCGAAGCTCAGCCGGAGTCTCAGCCATATCAAGATCCTAAAGGACTGCTCTCCCGACAGCCCTATCTGTTAGCACATCTTCCTCACGCTTTGGTTCCTCTACTGGTTGAACACGACCAACATCTACATTACATCAAACATTTAGTTTAGTCTTGGGAAAACATCAAAATATAAAAACATTGTATAAACCTTAGGAAAATCAAAAACATGGTCAAAACATTCTTACCCATTGCACCCCACTAAGCGCCTTCTGGTAATGCTAAATCTAGATTTCCTCGGAAATCAACGCCTACGTATGCATACTCATCAATGGCGACAATCTGTCACCAGAACTAGGTGAAGAATGCAGTCGAGAACATAATGGTAGATTTTCCTAAATGCCTACCCATGATTTCTACCCATCTTTGCATCCGTGGAACTCTAGGACTAGAAAAATCTAGTGTCACATGTTGTGGATGCATCAGTGGAACCCATTCTAAAGCGAAGGATATAAGGATCGAACCATAACTAAAATTCTTCTTCCTTCCTCCCTTTGCTTTGTTCATTTGTTCCTTTATCTGAGAAATAATAGCTTCAGACGAGTTGAATATTTTTGGCTCCAAGCACTCTAGCGTGTACTGCATATACGATCTATTTGCTACATGTAGTGTAATGGTGCGAGAAAGTTTTGTGATCATGAAAAGGATAGTTATCAAAGGCAAATCCCTAACATCCCAGATGTTTGTCTTTCCATCTTTGCTTGGCTCTGCCCCTGGATAGTAGTGTTGTAGAATATAATCTCTCATAGTCTCTCCTCCAACAATATACCCTGAGAGTGAAATAGGCAAGCCTCTCCTCGACAAACCTGTGAGAAATTATACATCCTTGACTGTTATGGGAACGACTTGGTTCTTAATATGAAATGCCTCAATTGTTAGATCCCATGCTCGAACTAAGAACTCAAAGAGTTCTATTTGTTGCCTTATCCCTGACAACTTGTAGTACTTAAGCAATTCACAATCTCTTAGGGCTCTTACTGTACTTGGATAATTTAGGGAAATCACATCCTATTCTTCATGTTCTCTTTCCCTCCATGTAATCATCATTATAATCTGATGGAAACCTGAAATACAACCATAAGATCCATTAGATTCCAATCAATGCAAAAAACTAGGCAAATTTTGGGCATAATGTGAGAAACAAAAATCTATATTGTGCCCCACACACTCCCTAATAAGAGACAGTGTGTTACATGTGCAAGTAAACTTCACTGTACTTGCTATGCAACACAGGTTTCGACATTAAGGGGTGTGTTGCCCTCTTTTTTGGCATAATTTACCCTAGGGGCCTTAAAACCCTGAAAATTTGTAGAATTTGGAAATGAAGACTAAAGGAAAGAGGAGGTTCATGGCACTAACCTGGATCAAACGGCAACGAAATCCGTCCACAGAAACGATCACAATCAACAGCTGAAGTTTGGGGGAAAAATCAGGTTCGGAGCTCCAAAATGCAAATGGTAATTTTGGAATGGTAAAAATGAATAGTGAAACTCCTTTTAATAGTAATTTAATTATTTACAAATTACATTTATTGCTATGACTATAGTTTTATTATGTTTTTATCATGAAACAAGTATTTTTAATCCATTTGATGTTTCTCTGAAACAGGTCTTACAACTGACGAATAGATTAGTCGTGCAGATTTATTTCAAGAATTATTTCATCACAAAGCATACTTTTTCTCCTTATTTTTCGAGCTTTGTTAAAAACAAAAAAGGATTTGAAGCGCACTTTTATCTCTTTTTCAAGCTTCGATAACAGCGAAAAAGGAACCCCTGGAATTTTCTTTCAGCTCTTTTCAGACTCTAATAATGTGAAAATATTTCCGAGCACTTGTCTTTTCGAGCTTGTAAAAGTAAATGAATTGATATCTACTCAGTATAAGTTTAACCCTTTTCCGAACTGAGATAGATTATTTACGAAAAAGGAATACCTTGGTCGAACATGACTAAAGAAGTTCTCTCAGATATTATTTTACACTTTTTTGGATCTAAATGACAACTTTACGAAAAAGTACTCTTGGAGTTTTCTTTCGTCCTCTTTTTCAAACTCTCTAAATATGAAAAAGGATCGGGCTATCACTATCATTAAGCTTGTTAAAACATAAAATAGCGATGGGATTGTCTATCATGGCAACAATCAATTTTCATTCATTGCTAGACTCGTTAAATTATTAAATAGCGATACATTATTCACCCTAAGGGTTGAATTATAGATCAGGAAAATGTTATCCTCCTCAAGCTTTTTAAAAAATAAAGAGGTATTGGTCGACAAATGACCGGAGAAAATTTGGGAAAAGTGAGCAGAATTATTTATGGTAGCAAGTCGCTCTTGAACATGACACTTCCTTCATTCCATGTCAGTGACTGTTTGGGTTGGGTAATCTTCTTGACAGTTCATTCATACCTATGGTTCATCATACCTTCACTTCGATTTTGGCTCAATGCTGCCAACTCATCTCAGTGTCGCCGATATGTTCAAGAGAAGTCATCTAGTGAATACTCATCCTTCTGCATTACTCATAAACCTTCATTCTCATGACTGTCATCCCTGAAAATTGCTATATCAAGCCATACCTTTGTCTCTAAAATTAGTAACTCTCATTTTACAATAAGGTGGCTTCCTGTCGACTTCAAATCATTATTGATCCAGGGTAAAATGTTAATACCCCTTAACCAATACCTTTTACTTCGGCTGATAAATAGAATTGAATTTAATTAAGACGTTAAAGAACTGAAATGAACAATTGTAACTGTAAATAAAAGGAACATAAATGAACAAGATCAGCAATCATAAGAACACGTCGTTTGATGACAGAGTTCGTCCAGGAGGGACTACATCTCCGGGCCTCGGTGTCAAGATGGTGTAGGCCGCTGCATTATGTGTTGTATGAAGAATATGTACATGGATGTGCTTTCCTATGACATACAAGGAAAAATTTCCCTCACGCAGGAGTGGCTTGACTTCTTTAAGAGATGTTCCACTGCAGAACTCTCATACATAAAGAAAGACTCCTATCAGTATGACCATAGCTGACATGTAATAAATAAGAGTATCCCGCCAATCCTGGCAAGCAAGGGATCTCAAAAATACACATATGAAAAAGGAGCATCCCGCCAATGTGGCATAAAAGGGACTCATACATGACACAAATCCATAGCTGAAAGTACATCAAAAACAACACAAAGAAATATCCCACGACTCATGTATCAACCGAGATCTGCAAGACATAATGCATCTCAAAGAGAAATAAATGAAGAATTACATGGAATCCACATCATATACCTCACGCTGCCATTTGCTGAAGGCTGAGCAGCTCTGCGGCTGAATCTGAAAACACCATCAATATTGTGGCGTCGAAAAATGTGAAAACGACTGCTCACATCGGAAATTTGACACCTGCATAACCCACTTCCAAAAGTGGCTGAAAAATCGAAAACGTGGATGCAAAAACTGAGCACGCCATCAGACTCGTGGCGCTGAGTAGTGCTGAAAAGACATAAAATTTGTCCCATTTGGACAAAGTCAAAATTTCACCCTCCTGAAAATTGAGCTCAATCAAGGTTCTGCCTGCCTCTTTTCTGGCTCATGGGTCCACTGCACCTGCAATTAAAAAAATAATAAACTTCGAACTCCGTGCGCGCTCCCCTCCTCCATAGCCTGGGCGCACTGGTAAAAAGACGAGTTTAAATAAGAATTTCTGGGCGGTTTTAACAAAGCCAAGTCCGTTGGCGCGTTAGTTGGAGATCCAAAGGTTTGGAAGGAGGTCGGGTGGTCATCCCGACCCCTCCATAAAAAGGCCGAACTTGTTTTGATATTTTTTAACCGCATTACAATTAAAACTTGAGCGTTGAGCCGTAATATATATATATATATATATATATATATATATATATATATATATATATATATATATAAACCGGAATTGATGAACCGTATCTTATTTAAAACGGTTGTTGATGTTGATGGGGGGCCGGACCCATGTTGGGCGGCCCTCCCCATATGAAACTGCGCCAAGTGTATATAGGACGGCAGCTGTGGGGTTAACAACCCCCACCCCATATCAATTACATAGTGGAGACCACGGGGGTGGCGGGGTTGACTACCCGCCCCCCAACAACATTTATTTTTTTTAATATATAATATGTGCGGATTTACATGGGGTGGCGGGGTTGGTGGCCCGCCACCCTTATTATATATTTTTTTTGTTTTATTTTTTATTTAAAACAAATTTTGTTTTTCGAACCTTCGGATTTTTGACCGAAGGAGTTAATTTAAACAGGCCACAAATTTTCCCGGAATCTGGCCTGAGCTTGCCGGAATCCGGTGGCCGGAAAAAGTCCAACTTGCGTCCTCCTTAAGGCTGCCTAGTCACCAAGTCAAACCAAAACTTTGACTGCTCCTAACTCCTTCATATGGACTCAGAATTGAGTGACATATGCGCCGTTGGATTCAGAATGACGAAATCTACAACATGAACCTGGTTCGAGAATCTTTCGAACACTTTGATTTTTGAGCCTTTTACTCAGGCCACTTGTACCCGTACCTGATTATTCCACCTGGATCAATTATCCAGGAAGTTCACTTAGAAATATTTGATTCCAGTACCATGAGGCTTGTTATAGCATTGACAAGATCCTCGCTTACCGGACTTTTGATCGAAATATTTTGTTTGTCGTTTGACATCAAATCATCTATTCACGCCTTACGAAATGTACTACAATACCTTGAGGGCCATTGACATTAATTGTGATTCTCTCGCGTTTGTTAACAGCTCACGTCATGCGCTGGTAATCAAATGATGTCTTTCCATGTTCGACTACAAATCATATATTCGCATGGCTAGACTTGTACCTGAATGACCGAGTGAAAGAGATATGAAGACCGCAGATCTAGTTTCAGCCATCCGAGCTGCGATTTTAGGATTTTTGTACACATCATCTATACAGTGACCTTACATACAGGTCATCATATGAACATGGGCCTATATCTGTAGGCATGTCTGTATTGGGAAAGATTCCAATGTAGATGACTTTATAAATTATGTACATGTTATTAGATTTTTTATGTGTTGAATATGGGAATGCCTACCCTCAGCAATTATGATCAAAGAGGATATATCGTGATGTAATGTATTGTAATATTAATGTAGGTCGCCACTCCGCTTCACCTCAAGCCCATCACAATATAAATAATTTCAATCAAAATATTGTAATTATTATTCTGACTTCATGCTTTAGGGGGCAATTTGTTATAGGTCAATTTGGGCTCCATTCCTAATGACCTGGTTAACTGAGAATCATTTCCAAGACCAATGAAAAGGGTCTATCATACCCTATCATTTCAAGTTGCTATATGCCCTAAGACAAAGAACAAGAAAATTCATTTAAGACTTTCATCTACAAAGGTTTCCAAGATTTGAAGTTTATAATATATCATATGAGAGCTCATCAACGTTGCCTCTAAAGGGACTAAGTGCATTGCATATGCAGATAGCCCCATGCAAGGCTGATCTGTAAAGCACTTCCTGACATCCAAAGGTGCATTGGTCACATTAGGAGTGAAATTCTCATTGTTCCAGAATCTCCACTTGGCCAGTGCCTTCTAGAAGAGTTCACATGCGTCAAGCTTTGATTCCAAGTGTCCATTTGACATCTACAAGATTGGGAACATGTCTTGCATATTATTGGAAAGTCATTGATTGTAAAACTACCTTCCTCTCTTATATAAATTGAGCACAGATCCTAGTGTTTGAAAGGAAGAATTTGAGTAGAGGAATATCGGTGGAATTTAAATTGATTGTTTGATTTGAGTGACATATTTTTGGAGATATTTTCATTGTGATGAGGCTAGGATGTTGCTGGAGATGGTGACACTAAATCAATCATTGGGTTGTAACCTCCCCTTCTATCATCAATAAATATTACTGCTTATTTTTCCCTATATGTATTTGTATAAGCTTTGATTTTCCATATCATGATTTATTATTTGATGTATATGGTTTATGCTTTATTGATTTAGCTAAATAGCATGAATAGACATCTGTATTATTTTTATCTCTTGTTGTTTAGTGTTCATTCTTGCAAGAAATATTTTGCACAGCCAGTTGGAATTTGAAGCTACAACAAAAGAAAAAGAAGGAGATTTTGGAAGCGCTTGGATTCCAAGTAAGCTCCTTGTTTCATTCTGTGTGTCTGTTTACAGTTAGAAAATATAGTCATAAATTCTTTGGCCTATTGTTCTAGATTAGCACCTGTCTAGGGAAGAATGATTTATCCGTAATTCAAAATTCTGCATAACAATTCCTAAAGTAAAATCAAATAAATAAGGCTTTATTCAATTATTCCTCGTGGATTTTCTTGTTTTAACCAAAAATAACTTAATAAAATATGGTTTATTAAATTATTTCTTATAGTGAAAGCAATACTATGGTAAATTTGGTCTTACATGGTGTACTTCGATCCATCTTATTGTAAATGGTTAGATGACCAAATTTTGGTGTAACACAACTTATCAAAGATTAGATGCCAGATCAAAACTAATATCAAACTCATCAACATCATAAATTCTTTGGACCAACTAAAAGGTATAGTTCTCATTCAAGTTATGAAATCATCTATTATCATGTCAACAAATTTTCATTTACCAAGCAATATCAAACCAAACTTCATCAATTCATCCTCATGAACATAATATAAATCGTTTTTGTCACTTGATGCATATGCACACACCAAAGATAAGTCATGCTGGTTCCATCCATTTATAGTGATATTACTTCATATTGAATCACAATTGTCAATCCTTCAACCATTGTGTCAAATCTAATGATGTCAATATATAATACCAATATAAGTTATTGAAAGTCACTATGCCCATATAGAATTTTTATCAAATCAAATCATTAGTCGTCAACTAAAATCATTATTCATCAAGTCAAATCCCAAATCAAATCAAAACTCTAACTTCTCATCATCGTTAATTCCAATAATCCTTAAACCAAAACATATCATCAATCATTCATTCCAATATTCTCACTAAGTTAAGCCAATAGATATAATATTATCAAACCCATGCAATTATTATCATATACTGTAATGAAAAAATTGTATGAATATCTTGGTCACTTGCAAACATAAGTTTAGTCAACTTATTCACAATATAGTAAGTCAAACATTTAGAATCCCCTTCTTAGAACTTCCTATTGTTTGCTCCATGTCTGTAGGACTGTCATCGTTTAGGTGAACTTCTCATTTCATGCACAAAAAATTCACTTTTGTGTCCTATAGCCATATTAGCACCCATAGGCCTTCCTTTGTGCAGTTGGGAGGCTATAGTAACACCCTTGAGCTTTCTTCCGTGTGAATGAGGCTCAGAGTAAGGGAAAAATCTCTCTTTCTCATATCAAAATTTTGTTGCAGACCAACATTTTGATGGTGCTAGACCCCCCAACATTAAGGGGATCTCCCTGATAGGAATTCTTGATTATACATCACACATTTTATTGTAGGAGTCCCATTCATTCTATGGCCCGGTTTTCAAATTCTTAAAGATTTTCCTTGGCTCTAAATGTGGGCAAGAGAGAGGGATGTAATGGTGCCTTCGAAAATTAAGGTGTGCCTAGTGAGTGTTAATTTGTGAATTTGTCAAAGTTCTTCTACTACAGAGAGAGGGAGAAAAATGATCCTCTAAGGGAGAGATAATAGTACCACCCAAGAAGTGACACACATGAACCAAAAGGATCCATCTAACATCCAGCGGAATAGTCCACACAAGATGCGATGGTGATTACAACCAATGAATGAGAAAGGTTTGTCTAATATCCTGTCGAATAGTCCACAAGGATGGGACAATGATAACAACCATTACAACACATTCTCAATAAGATAAGTAATAAAATAACCGAAATAGTTCAACTACCTTAGCACATGTGATAGAAAACATGAAATACGAACATCCGCAAAATAGTCTTACAAATATTCATAATGCATGCAAGAAGAACGTGTTGGCCTTGAAGGCTTATGTTATTTAGTAAAATTTCCAAGGCACATGTATACAATGAACATCACTAGCTCTAATAGTGGAGCATTGTAGCCACTCCTTTCTCCCTAAAACAATTATCTTATCTCTCTAATGCTTTGTAGGAAGAGTCAAGGTGAAAAGTACCTTGCTCTTAGAATGAGGGGGTATATATAAAAATGAGGAGGTGATGCTTCACATTCCATGTGACTCTTCATCTTCCCTCATGAATATTTGACTTCCTATGAATTTTAAAATTTACATGACTCTTCATATTCCACACATGTCCTTTGTAATTTCATTTTACAATACATTTCTAAAACATATTTTACATCATTATCCACAATGGTGTGGCATGTGACCACTCATGACATGACACTGCGAACATGAACTAATTGATGATGTGGAAATTTCAAGCCACTGTTGTTGTTTAGTCTTGAGTGTCTTCTTGAGGATTATTTTATTTTTTTCCTTCACATGGCTTGGTGATAAAGAATCTTCAATGATCTCAAGTCTTGAATAGTGGTCATAACTAGTGTCCCTTCACTTTCCATTGATTGATCATATTGTGTATTCATATACAAGAGTGTTTTCTATAATGCTTCCCTAATTTTTCTCCATCTTCATCATCTTTCCATGGCATGATAGGGTCCTTGTTCCTACAATTCACTCATGATGAGACGACATCAATCCAAAAAACCCCTAGTATAAGGTCATGGATATTGATCCTTTAACTGAGCCGAAACCAAATGGAGAGCTAGGAAGGCAGAACAATGAATGTGTAATTTCACAGTTCAAGTAGGAAAGGGGGAGCCTTATGCCTTGAGACTGTGTAATGTACAGTTTAAGCTGGGATGAAGGAGAAAACTATGAAGTTCCGAGAGACAGTGAGACAAGCTGGGGGTATGGGCACTTGGTGAACATATTTTGTAGTTATAGGAGACAAAGGAGGCTGGGCCACTGCAAAATTGAAAATTTAAAGGGCTTAGGGAGTGATATTGAGGCTAGTGACTATGCAATGTGAAGTTAAGGCTAGACTGGGAGGAATAATTGTGCAATTCTAGAGGTCAGTGTTAGAGCTTGAGCACAAAAACTGTGCAATATAGTAGTCCTGGGAGGCAGGAATTGTGCATTTCACAGTGCCAAGAGTTAAGATCACAACTATAGGAACAAAAATTCGCAATGTGAAATTCAGGGAGGTCGGGTGAAGCTAGGTTGCTTGGTCTAGAATTTTTTCCGAAAATGGCTAAGTGTGGGATCGATGAGACTAATGTGAACAATGATTAGGCTTTGAATGTGATCACACACTTAGAATACTTTGATGACTCAAAAACATAGATCATCCCTAAATAATGAGCAATGCATTTCCCTCAATGCAACAACTTTATGACCATTTACAACACATGCGACACTAAAGATACACTTTGCGATGATCATGACGACACTTGTGCGATAATGCTAAAAAATTTGGAAATGAGTGTGATGGATGTTTACATGATTAGAAAAGCTCATTTACACAAATATGACCTCTTGAAACCAGTATAACAAGCTTATATACATGATGCGACAACGACCATGCGAAAAGACAACATTTTTCATAACTTGAAAAGGGGAGCAAAGCACTTTAAGAAAACACATGGAATGAGTTTCAAAGTTTGTGACAAAATGAAAAATACCAAGGAATGTTTTGAAATTAGGCGTATTATAAAATTTTGGAGGGTGTTTTAGCAACAACAACACTTGGCGACACACTGGTAGAATTATATCTTCTATGTCTTGGTTAATCTCTTTCGTGCAAGGCCTTGGTTCTTTGGGGTTATTGATTCATCATGTGAATTGTTTGGTCTCCCCACTTACCCTATGAATAGATGTGGCCCCCAACATACCTTTTCGGTTGAACACAATGTAAAATTCAAAAATATCATAATTTTCCAACTTGAAAAGGGTAGTGAAGTCCGCGATCTTAAGATTTTCAAAGTATAATTATTCATCTCCGGTGTTGCTTCGCTACCAGCAGGCCTCGACAGTACCCCAACGGAGTCACTACAGGAACACAAACATTTCTTCGCTTCTAGTGAGCCTAGTCAGTACCCCGATGGATTGCTTTATAAACATCTCTTTGCAGGAAGCCTTTCTCTTCTTTCACCTTTATTTATTTATTTTTATGGGACGGTGCATTGGAACTTATTCATTTTCTAGAAGAAGAGGTATCATGACTTATTGAGAGTAGGATAGGTTCTTCCTTCAGAGAAGCATATAGAGACCTCTGATTTAGGTTTTCTCATTCATATTTTTCCCCTTCTCCTATTCTACTAATTGGATAAGCATGGAAACAACAAAACATAAACAACCAAATGCAAACATAAGGTTTCCTTAATAGACATGAGGTCATGTTTTAACTAAAACTCCCCTTATGGAGGGATCGTATTTTCCATCGGAACTTCATGGGAAAAAATACACAAGCAACACAAGGAAGAAAAAATGAAGGTTTAGACAAATGTTGAAGTGTCACAAGACTCTGTGTACTTCAGCCACACACATACTAAGAAGCCAAAACATGTACATGCACAACAGTTATTCACATAATGCAAGCAAGACAAGAAACAAAAACAAGAAATAATATGTACATAGTGTACGGCATAGCCTCAGAACATCATTCAAAGTAACACTTTAAGTCTTGGGCATTGATAGGGAGAGATTCATGTTAAAGTGGCACCATAAATGGCACCTAAAGGGGGCTTCTAATTTAATTCCCCGTTAACTAAATTGGAAGAGAAATTGTAATTTCATCTCATGACAAATTTTATTAGTTAACTGAGTCAGGAAGACTTAGGTAGCTTAGGAAATTTGAGTTGAAAGTCAAATAGGAGGCATGTAGATTTATTCCTAGATTTTAGGGGATCGAGTTACAATTATTTGTAAGTTGTAATTAGTTAACTCAATTTAACTAGTTATCAATGAGAGATGAGCTAGTGATAAGTCCAGTGAATCAAATATGATTTAATTCACAGGTAGTGATCAAATAGTTAAATAATAATTTGCTATAAATAGCTTTTGCATGCCAGTTCTAAGGAAGGCCCATTTGGGTTTGAGGTTAAAGGGAAGACAACTACCAGTTGTATAATTAGAAAATTGTACAAGTCATGTATGAGGTCATTAGGAAGGCTTGGATGAATTGTGCAATCAATTCTTGGGAATATCCTATTTAATAAGGCCACAATTCCTCCAAGAATGCATGAGCAAGGCTGGTGAGACAAAGGATGAGAATTGGTTAAGTATTTGACTGATTTTTCCTAGATCAGAGTGAGACAATCAATAAAGTGTAGAGGTTTCTTAGTTAGATAAAATAACTGTATTGTTTCATGGTCTTCACTTTATACAATATACAAATATTGAGGTTTTGAGTAGTTTCTTTCCCCATATTCATCTTGTGTTGTGCAATTTATTATTTCTTTCTCTTACTTGTTATGTGATTGTGCGATCGTATTGGTTTCCACAAATTGTAGAAGAATCAAATATTTTGTTTTAGTACATTAAAATATAATATTGAATCCCTTTGGATAATTTCTACATGGTATCAGAGCACTAGCAATCACAATCGAAGAGAAGAGCCAGATTTTTTTTTAACATGTACATCGAATTTGCATATTTATTCTTTAGGACTGACAGCATATCAATATGTATTTCAATGGCTTGAGACTCAAATATTCCCTTGAGGGAAGCTCGAATTACATATCATGGAAGGACAGGATGGGGGCAGTGCTTAAGGACAGCGGACTAAAGGCATTCATAGACAGTGATATTCCCTAGCCTGTAGCAGTAGATTATCAACTTCTTGATGCATGGAAGAATAATGTAGCAAAGGATCTTGTTAAAGGGAGTTCAAGATCATATTGTGTTAATTTTTTGCAACTAGGTCCAAAATCCATCTTACATTTCTCATATGATGATGATGATATTTTTATTGGATTTCTCTTTCGGAGAGGTGCAATATTGATCTAAAGATCATCTTGTTTGGTTGAGCAGAACCTATATTTTGAGTTTATTTTCCACACGTGAAAATTTTCAAGGTCAGCTAGATTTGTAATGTAGGCTCACAAGCCCCAATAGATGTGTCACACACCCTCATTTATGGATATGAAATAGAGAGATATGATGCTCATTTCATCATCATCTCATCACACACATTCTTCATGATTTGATTGGTTTGTGCAGCCTAGAAGAGGCTTCTCTCTCTCTCACGCGTGAATCTAAAGCTGGATAAATTTAGACTATTTTTAGGGCTTTCTGGACATTTTTTACCAGCGTTGAACTGGGTCAACACTTGACCTTTGACTGCGATTTGAGGATAGAAATTCTAATTTTTGGAGGCCACATTAGAGGCCACACAAATCGAGGAAGGGTGTTGTCTTTAACCACGACCCTTTGACCGCAACATTGACTTTTGCGTTGACTAATTTATGTTGACTTGTATTGAATTTTCAGGAGATGTCTTTGAGGTGTGTGTGACTCTTAAGGAAAGGCTAATATTGTATGTTGGAAGAGTTGGTTTGGCCAGCCAAAGTCTTTGTTAGCTAGGGCATCCTGTTGACTTTTGTAACAAACATTTCTCTCTACATTTGTTGGACAAGAAGAATTACAAATTGTGATATCTTATTTGGCTTGTCTTCTATTGATCTATTATTATGTTCTATCAGCATTTAATTTCATCTTTATGTGATTGCTAATTTGAATTGGACCTATAAGAAAGATTGAAAAGTAAACTGAATTAAGCATATAACATACCATGGTTATCTAAAATTAAAATGGTATCATAGCTGAGGTGAAGACAAAGTTTAAGCTTGTGTGAAAAGCAATCATCGAAGAATTTGTATTATCAAGGACAAATGGGCTCCTCAACCTACAAGGGTTTCAAATCTGATATAAGCTGACTAATAAGTCTCATTATAATGCTTGGAAGATGTCTTTGGATTTGGTATTGGGAGATCAAGATGCCATGGATTATGTGCAGGGGAATATAAATGAGCCTCCATCAAATGCATTGGTTGCCACAAAGACAAATTATAGAAAATGCAAGGCGAAGATGATTATTACCGATTCTATACATAAGCACTTGGTTTCTTATATCTTCAAGTTGGGCACATCTAAAGATATGTATGATAATTTGGTTAGCATGTTCAAGGCTAGCAATTTTAATCAAGTTATCTTTTTCAAGAACAAGTTGAATAATATCAATAAGGGAAAAGAAGAATCCATTCAATCCTATTTTATGAGGCTCATAGAAATCAGAAATGATCTCTTAACTATTGGAGAAGAAGTAGTTGACCAAGAGCTCATTCTCATTGCTCTTGGAGGACTCACCAGAGACTGATATTTATTTAATACTACAATTCTTAATAAAAATTTGATTCCTAATTTTGATGAATTGTTGATGAGATTCACTCAAGAGGAAACAAGGATGATGGAGAGAGTTCATCCCTCGAATGGGAATGGAGGTGACCCTACTGCCTTCACCACTCATACAAAGAAGAGGAACAATGGTGGTCTGACAAATCAAAACCATGGAAGAACGGGTCCCAAAGGAAGAAAATTAAGATGTTACACTTGTAACAAGTTTTGTCACTATGCAAGAGAATGCCCCAATATAAGGGACTCTCCTAGAGATTATGACAACAACAACTTCAAGGGGGATGGAAATCAAAGGAAAAACAAGTTCAAAGGAAAGATGAATGCTCCCTTTGATCAAAGTGGAAATGGGGAACCTTTCAAGAGGTCAAGGAATTCCAGGTATGATGATCTAATGTTGTTGATAGGAAAAATGAATATATTCTTATATATGCCCTCTTTGTTGCATCTCCTTCTGATATGTTGGAAAATTGGTTGATTGATAATGGTGCCTCCAGGAATTTCACTACATATAAGGAAGTTCTCTTTGATTTGATTGAAAAGGATACTAATTTGGAAATTATCCTTGGAGACAATGCCACCTATCCTATGAAAGGGATGGGGACTGTGACCCTTCATCTAAATCAAGTTCAATTCCTCCACTTGCAATATGTTTTGTACATACCTGACTTGAAGAAGAATCTATTTTCTATCTCAACAATGGAAGACAAAGGATTCGAGGTGGAATTCATCGATGGAAAGGTACACATTTGGAAGAGGAACTTCAAAGAAGTGTTCACTCTTGGTTTTAGAGCTAATACACTCTATCAGGTTGGAGGAAGTCTATTGCGGGCCATGACATGTGACACAACTCTTCAATCTGATCTATGGCACCGGAGCTTTGCACACCTTCATTTCAAAGCCCTTCCTGAATCAAGGAAGGTGGTGACAGGGGTGCCCGATTTCAAAGATGATCATGAAGGTGTATGTCAGGGTTGTTCTGAAGGAAAGCATACAAGGGGACCATTCCCCTCAGGTGTCTTAAAGACATATAGTATTTTTCAATTGATACATTCTAATCTATTTGGTATGTTTCCTGTAACATCCTTGGGAGGATGCTTATATTATATCATTTTTATAGATTACTTCTCTCGCAAAACTTGGATATGATTTTTGAAGAAGAAGGATGAAGCATTCAAGTGGTTTTGTACCTTCAAGGCCTTGGTTTAAAATCAAACAAGGAAGAAGAGAAAAATTTTGAGGACCAATAATGGGACCGAGTATGATTCAAATGAATTCAATGAATATTGCAGGGAAAATGGCATTAAGAGGGAGACCTCCACTATGTATACTCCCGAGAAAAATGGTGTTGCTGAAAGGAAGAATAGAACCATTTTTGAAGCTGCCCATGTCGTGATCTATGACCAAGGTATTTTGAAGTTTCTATGGGGAGAAGCTTCCAACACTGTTGTGTATGTTCAAAATAGATTCCCACATTCTACATTGGACTCAAAAACTCCTTAAGAAGTCTTCTCTGGTAAAAAGCTCGATGTCTCTCTTTTTAGATTTTTTGGAAGTCCCGTTTATTTTCATGTTTTGAAAGAAAATAGGAGCAAGTTGGATGCTTCTGGGAAGAAGGGAATGTTTGTGGGCTATAGTGAAACCTCGAAGGCATATAGAATCTATGTTCTTTCTCACAGATAAGTGAAAATATGCCATGATGTCAGCTTCAATGAAGATGTTTCCATTAAGAAAGTGAGGAATCTTCCTATCTCAAAGGAAGACAAAGAAGAAGAAGAAGAAGCTGGAAGGCAGGAAGAACTGAAGGTTGAACCGATGTCTGATGTTGAAGCTATGATGGATCCTATAGATCCACCCTCTTCAAAAAAAAAAATACCTTCATGGCTAATAAACACTCTCAAATATGGCCAGAGACATATTTCTCCTAGGGGAACATTCCGGGAAAGTAAGAAGTCGAATAGGTACCAAGAGTACCTAGCAGCCATGAGTATTATTATACAATCTGAGCCTGGAAATTTTGAAGAAGCCGTAAAGCCTCAAGTTTGGAAGGATGCTATGCATGAGGAATATGAATCGATTATGAATAATTATGTCTGGGATGTGGTCCCTAGACTGAAGGAAAAATCTGTTGTCACCTCAAAGTGGCTCTACAAGATCAAGCATGGAGCCGATGGAAGTGCTGAAAAGTACAAGCCAATATTTATTTCCTGAGGCTTCTTTCAAAAGGAAGGCATAGATTATGATGACATATTTGAACTTTTTTCTTGCTATACCACCATCTTATTGATCATTAACATTTATACAACGCAAGGATGGAATATCCATTAGATGGATGTGAAGACTGGATTTTTACATGGTTCAATCAAGGAAGAGGTATATGTGGAACAACCTCTGGGGTTTGAAGTCAAAGATAGAGACACATATGTCTGCAGGTTGATGAAAGCCCTATATTTTTTGAATCAAGCCCCCAGGGCTTGGTATGAGAGGATTGATAAATACTTGATGACGTTGGGCTTTACTCAAAGTGATGTTGATCCAAACCTTTATTTTAAGGTTGATAATGACAAGCCTCTCATTCTAGTTCTCTATGTGGACGATCTATTCTTGATAGGTGTTAACCATCTCATTCATCAATGTAAGAGGGAGATAGCTTCCAATTTAGAGATTAAGGACCTAGGACTAATGCACTATTTCGTAGGCTTGGAGGTCTAGAAAAATCTAGGTGAAATTTTACTTTCTCAAGGAAAATATGTTGTGAAGATGTTGGAGAGATTTGGGATGGTGGATTTCAAGTCCGTGACTACTCCGATGGAACTCAACTTAAGTTGTGTGGAAGCATTGTTGGGCCCAAGTTGGGAAATCCCTCAGAGTATCATCAACTCGTGGGGGCCTTGATGTTCTCAGTGAAATCACGTCTAGACATATGTTCTGCAGTGAACACGTTGAGTCAATACATGATCGAGCCTCATCACATTCATTGGATTGGTGCCAAGAATCTCTTGAGATATCTTCAGGGCACATCAACCATGGGTTGAGATACATTGTCTCCAAGTATGAGGCTCCATGGATATATCTATGCTAATTGTGTAGGCATTATGGTGGATTGTAAGAGCACATCTAGATGTTGCTTCACTCTTGGTTCTACTTTGATATCTTGGATGAGCAAGAAGCAAAAATCGGTTGCTTTGAGCATTGCTGAGGCCAAATACATTGTAGCAATTATGGCCTTTTATGAAGTTTTTTGGTTGAGAAATCTCTTCAGTGAGTTGTTTGGACATGTGCTAGATACCACTGTTATCCTTTTTGATAACTAGAGTGGGATTCGTCTTTCTAATAATCCTGTGTTCCACAACCGATCTAAAAATATTGATATTAGGTACCATTTTATCTGGGACATGGTACAGTGAGGCACCGTAAGGCTCCACCACATTGGGACTGATGAGTGGGTCACATATATTCTCATGAACCCTATGGGGAAGGTCAAATTCTTAACCTTCTGTGAGAATTCTGGTATCAGGGACATACCCTATTCTGAGGGTCCCGCCTAAGTTGGACTATGAGCTCTAGGAGTTCCAGGGGGATTGGGGATAGCTTCTTGGAGCTATAAGAAACCATAGGGTGAGGTTCACCAAACCTTTTTGGTGTGCTTCTTCCCCACCATTGTGATATTGAGTTGGTTCACCCTCTCTTTGTTCTATGCCACGCATGCGTCCTACCCATGCAGTTTTAGACTCATGGGAAGTACCTCTGATTTGGCCAATGAGGTGGGAAATGTGGATATAGACTGATAGCATGACTGGTGGATGCTTCATGGATTGTTGTATTCTCTATGTCTAGGATGGGATGTTTCCAACACCTTGATCTGGGATCAATTCTAATGAGGTTCTTACCTCTAAATTGAATTCGGGTCAGTGCGTGACTCTCTTGATTCTGATTGAGGTTTTAACTTCTAAGCTGACTTTAGGTCGATAGAGTGTGATGTCTTTATGACTCATTCTCATTCGTTTGCCCCGAAGATCCAGCAAAGCATGTTGCAACAAGATGACATGGGATTTCAGGATGATATATGATAGTACACTATGGTATTCTATGACAGGAAGGCACAGGTGGACAGATGGAGTTCTCCCTAGTTGAGAGGGAGTGTTAATTTTTGGGTAACTAGGTCCAAAATCCATGTTTCATTGCTCATATGATGATGATGATATTTTTTTTGGATTCCTCTTTCAGAGAGGTGCAATATTGATCTAAATATCATCTTGTTTGGAAGAGCAGAACATATATTTTGATTTTATTTTCCACACATGTGAAAATTATCAAGATCGGCCAGATTTGTAATGTAGGCTCACAAGTCAAAAGAATTGTGTCACACACCCTCATTGATGGATATAAATTGGAGAGAGATGAATTTGATTTCATCATCATCCCATCACACACATTCTTCATGATATGATTGGTTCATACAACCTGGAAGAGGCTTCTCCCTCTCACATGTGTGAATCTGAAGCTGGAGAAATTCGAATTATTTTTAGCGATTTGTAGACTGTGTTGACCAACGTTGACTTTGGGTCAACCCTTAAGTTTTGACTGATATTTAAGGACATAAATTTCAATTTTTGGAGGGCACAGACATTGAGGAAGGACAGTGACTTTGACTGCAGCCCTTTGACTGCAGTGTTGACTAGCATTGACTAATTTATGTTGACTTGCATTGAATTTTTGGGAGCTATCTTTGAGGTGCGTGTGAATCTTAATGAAAGGTTGATCTTGTATGTTGGAAGAGTTGGTTTGACCAGACAAAGTCTTTGTTGGCTAGGGCATCCTCTTAACTATTGTAACAAACATTTCTCTCTACATTTGCTGGACAAGAAGACTTACAAATTCTGATATATTATTTTTCTTGTCTTCTATTGATCTATTATTATGTTCTATCATCATTTACTTTCATGTTTATGTGATTTATAATTTGAATTTGGCCTATAAGAAAGATTTAAAAGTAAATTTAATTAAGCATTGAACAAACCATGGTTATTGTTGGCTTGAGGGGTCCTGACCTAGGTCCGGAGTTAAGGTTAACCAATAAAACCCTCTTACTACTAGCGCTTTCTGCAGGGACCTTCTTGTGCAATTCAAAGTCTCACCTGAATCAGTATGGGGGGGTGTTGGAAATAGGTTTCCACACCTTGAGAGAGAATTAAATGATGTGGGTGCCTTTCAATATTGACTTGTGGTGCGACGAATGCTGGGATGGCCACTTTAGGGAGATCACCACACATTCTTTCAATTAAATTTTCCAATTTTACACGCTGATCCATAACCACCTACTACATTGTTTCTTCCTAGAGCGACTCTTCACAACTGTTTGTTCTACTTCGCTCAACTATTGTTGCACATGCACCTCCATGCACTACATATTTTCAGAGATAATTGTTTGGATATCGTGTAGCTTTCCACTTGGCAGTTTAGACAGATCAATTCTGACTTCTGGGCAGGTTTGCACCTACGCGCACAACTCTTGTTGCTCCATTGTAACGGTTGCGCCCAGGAAGGGGAAGATTATGATGTCTGATGTTGTGATGATCATGGTTGTCATAAATATCACTTGAATCGGCCTCGCTTGGTACATGCTTGCTTGCAAGTTGTCGATCTTCAGCGGCAAGACCTGCAATACATATTCTAAGGCCTCCACCATGGCCTTGTACTGCTCCTCCATAGTATTCCATCTGTCTGCCGAAACAGAAGTGACTACGTCCACAATTTTATCCAGGTCCTCTTCTGTCAGAGTGACCTCTTCGACTCCTCTAATCCTGGATCCCTTCCACTTATTTCACGTACCCTTTGAAGCTTTTGTGCCCCACTTGGTGTCACGCGGAGATTTGAGCCACCAGGGTCCACATCAGCCTCACCTCCAAGGTTTTTCTCTATGTCCTTCTCTGCTTCCTGCTCAGTTTCTTTCTCTCTATCCTTTTATGCGCCTGTGTCTGCATATTTATCAGTGTGTAGCTCAGCCTCTTTCTCTTTATCACCTGGATTTGTTTCCTTCCCTGAGGTAGAGGTCGCAATGGGTTGAGTGGAGTCAAGCCCCACTTTGTATGTTTTTGGACAGGTCGCAATGACCTAATTGACCTCCACCTCAGTCACTATAAAAGGTAAGTTATACCATGCAGGGTCACAGTGCACCTTGATCTGCACATGGTGCATTGTGATTTGAAAATTAGCGATGCCTTTATACTTCCCGTATACTACCGGCGATAATCTTGGTCATGAGTGGATCGCAGCAGCCAGTTCACCCTCAAATAATACCCAGAATATATATATATATATATATATATATATATATATATATATATATATATATATAATTCACTTGGGATCAGGGGAGTCCCATAGTTTGTCGTAGCATGCCCCCTCACATACACCCAGCTCTAGCTCTGGCAGGACTGCATCCGCCGAAGTCTCCCATGCTATCAATGTGATGAGTAATAACAACCAAGAGTAGAAAAATAGCTTCCTCTGATCCTGCGCCTCGCGCACATTATCCAAAAATTATTCACAGAGGTACTAGGACTAGTTATATTTGACCCCCTTCTCACATTGTCCCGCCAACATAATTACGTATGTAGGGACCGCCTTTGGTCAACACTTGTGCATCAACTTGAAGCCTAGGACTAAAGTTCCTAGGTGCACTCTTATATTAGAAATTATTTGTATCGGGAATCCCCTTTTGTCTCACTCAAACTTGTAATCCTTCTTTACTTTAGCTGCGACCTTGAGCTCACTACTTTTTCCAAAACCTGTCATGGGATGAGGCCCCTTCTTGGGCAGGTCAGTGATCTAGTGGATCAGCATAGCATCGATTGGGATACACCCTTGGATCCATAGACAATTGTCATGAACTAATGCTAGTAGCTGGCGCACATAGATAGTAGTGATCAGATATCTCCCCAAATACAAAATCCTCAGCAAATTCAGGATCTAGGTGTTGCCTAGACCACGCGCCCACGGCATTGGCTCAACCTTTACCATATCATCATAAATTACGCTCTCCAATTAGTACTCTAGTGTTATCTCAGGGAATATTTCTTCATTTTCTAAATCGTGTCCATCGAACTTGACACTCAAAATATTTCCAAACACATCATCCATATGGGGAACATCTTGTGGGACTAGAGGCATCTAAAGGTATTCTCACACTGTATCTACATTCTTTGGGGTGTGCATGGAGGTTCTGTGCGGATTTACATATGGTGGCCACTAGGAGATGGGCTCGATGTACGTAGCCTCCTCTGTGGTGCTCATTGGTCTCTTTGAGTGGTCACCGATAGGAAACCTGTCCTTAGTAGTTGGACGTGGGGATGTCACATTCCTTGGGGAGGTCTGCGGCTTCGAGGTGGACCACTTCGATATTTTTTCTTTTCCTTTCGCTAGCGTGGACATGATTTCTTCAACCTCAGGGATCACTTCATGGACATCATTCGATACCAGCTCAATCGATGTTGTGAGGGGCACAAAGTGATCCTCAGCAAGTGCACTCTCCGGATTGGTTGTTGTCATTCTCAGGCAGAAAATGAATTCAATATTACTTACATCATATGGGGTCTCTTAGCCAGACATACGGTGCTCACAAACTAATTTACAGTACAAATCATGGATAATCTCAGGGCGTAATGTACTCAGAAAGAAAAGGAACCAATTGTGACCCACGCCCTTCCTTTTATAGGCAATCCAAGGTAAAAACAGTTTGATCTTCATTAAATGCAACTTACCTCCATAAAAATGGTCAAAAATTCCCCAAGATCGCCTGATTAAATGCATAAAACTCACTCCATCTAATGGAAAAATCACTTTTTTACCCAGTTTCATTGTTCCAATGGTTAGTTTCTTTTCTTGTGCATCACCCTTGTGCTCCCATCACACCTATTAGCACCTTTCTTCTGCATCGTGCACAAACCACTGGCTATAGAAATTATATAACATATGCATTATATATCGAGATTATCCTAATCTAAAAATATTTTATCTTATTGATAAATACAGAATCCTTCCACTATTAATCTTTTGTGGAAATTTAAACTCAATTGCAAACACATGAAGTAATAAAAACAATCTCACATAACACATTTGTTTAGCGGGAAAGCCTGAAGCTGAAAACCCAAACTATCATATATTATGTATCATGGAGATCATGTAACAATCTCATACAAAGCTTAGTAAATCAAGCTCTCAGTACAATCAATCGTAACACACTAACAAGAAGAAATCTGCAAATCCATGCACTGATTTTGTGCCACCTGATAGCTTGCCTCCACTGCATAATCCCTGCTGAAGAAGACCTCTGAATGAATTCGAATTAGCCTTGCCTTGACTGTGAAATCCTCATTGGAAACCCCAATGTGTGTGTGATGAAATAAATGCATCACTATCATCATCATCATCAGTAATCAACAGTAATCCCCACACTTCCCAGTTCATCCCTACAATGGACAATCTTCGTGAGATATTTTGGAATATTGTCGCCCTTCTCCATTTTTATTTTTCTGAGCTTATCTTTCGGCGCCAACTTCCTCTGGTCTTTGCTACTTTGGAACAAATCTTTCAAAGCCTTCTACATTGAAAAATGAGTGGCTTTCCCATGAAGGCTAGACACAATATGGTCCTTCACACCTTCCAACAGAATTCTTCTTATCTTTTCTACCTTCTTTTTCCATGCATCAAGTCCTGCAGCATCGCTAGAACTCGGCTTAGGAACATCGCTATCAATGAAGTCCTTCATTCCATTATCCTCCAGCACCACCTCCATCATATCCTTCCAGGCTATCTAATTTGAGCTTCCCTCAAGGGAATACTCCAATCGTAACCCACTGAAAGACATTTCAATGAATAATCAACTGTCACACCAAGAATTTTCTGTAGCAAATTCAAATTGTCCACCAGCACAAACTCAAAAATTCTTCACAATTGCAATCTTCAAGAATTAACACTGCTCCGATACCAAGTATAAATTATATAACATATGCATTATATATCCAGATTCTCCTAATCTAACAATATTTTATCTTCTTGCTAAATACATAATCCTTCCACTGTTAATCTTTTGCGAAAATTTAAACTCAATTGCAAACACATGAAGCAATAAAAGCAATCGCACGTAACATAGTTTTTTAATGGAAAGCCTAAAGTTGAAAACCCCAACTATCATATATTATGTATCATGGAGATCATGTAACAATCTCATACAAATTTTAGTACATCAAGCTCTCAGTACAATCAATCGTCACACACTAACAAGAAGAAATTTGCAAATCCATGCACTGATTTCGTGCCACCTGATAGCCTGCCTCCACTGCGCAATCCTTGTTGAAGAAGACCTCTGAATGAATTCGAATTGGCCTTGCCTTGACTGCACAATCCTCATTGGAAACTCCAATGTGTGTGTGATGCAATCAATGCATCACTATAGTAACAACAAATAGTCCATCTGAGTCTCCACTGGAATTGACATGCACTGTAGTTAACTGTTGTATTTGTTCAGTTGATTAATGAGCTATTATTTTTTAATTAATTAACTAATTAATTCACTCCACTCTCACTAGTCCATCATTCAGTTAGACCAGATACAACTAGCTCAACTGAGTTTAACTCCAATAACTGAGTTAAACTAAATAACAAATCCATCAACTACTCTTCCAACTCTATCATAACTTTTCCACTTCAGTTCTAACTGAATCCTCCATGCATCAACCACCTTTCAACCCTAGGAATTGCATAATTCCCTCAGCCCACTGATTTTCCAAATCTGTATATTGAAATAAAGTGCTCCAAGAGAATAAGTTGATGTTTATTTTCGGATTATTATTAAGGGCTAATAATAATCGACACATCTATTTTTAGATCGAAGATCTATAAATAGACTTTTCCCAATATTCTAAAAATATAATTTCATCTATTTTTCCAACTTGACCAATCATCCACAAATAGCATCTTGCAACTTCTGAGATATGATCACCATGTCTAAAAATAGACATAGTCTAAAAATAAACTTGCACCTAAAAATAGCCTGCGGGCCCACTTAGTGAAGGTGATTGTTTTTCACTAAGCTCATCATCTTGTTGAATCTCAACACAAGCTTCTTATGCTCCAACCATATAATCATTTGGTCATCACTGGATTGTCCATGTATGGCTTCAACCGGCTTCCATTAAAATACCCAGGAAGATCCTCATTACGCAACGTGGCCAAGCGCACCACACCTCCATCGGTGATTTCCTTCAAAATGTATGGCCCCAACCAATGTTTCCTGAACTTCCCTGGGTGGTGCAAAAACTGACTGTCGTATAACAAGACCAAGTCTTCCTCCTTGAACACATTTAGTCGAATGTGCCTATCATGCCAGGCCTTTTCGCACGCCTTCTACACTTACTGATGGAAGATAAAGATGAATCGATCCTCTTCTAAGGCAACCAATTGCGCCAATTGTTCCTCCATGATATCACGCTCAACCATATTAGTGAAAGTTTCAATGCGTAGGCTTGGGACAATTTACTCCATTGGCATGATCGCTTCTTGCTCGTAGACCATCCTGAAGGGTGTTTTTACAGTCAAATTTTTGCATGTGTACCTATAATCCCATAACACAGAAGGGATGCGCACATCCCAGTCATTCTGACCACACCATTTGATTTTGGGTGATAATGGGTACTCTTTTGGTGATCGATATGAAATTCCTCTATCAAAGCTTCAATGGTTTTATTAACAAAGTGTGTACCTATATCACTCATCAATATCTTCGGACATCCAAATATAGTCAAAATATGTTGAAAAATAAAGTGCGCGACAGCATCTGCAGTACAATCCTTTAGTGCCTTACCTTTCACCCATCGGGTTACATAATCTGGGGTAGTGATGATATAGTGTGCTCCGGTCTTCTTTCCTGGAGGGTTGATCGGTTCAAAAAAATCTATAACCCATTTTTCAAAGGCCTGTAGGGCCATATGTGGTTGCAGGGGCATTTCATCTCTGTGCGAGGGCTTCCCTATCCTTTAACATGCATCACAGGCTCGGCATTACACATGTGCATCACTGTGAAATGTGGGCCACCATAACCTAGCATGCAACACCTTCTGCACAGTAGCTTTCCTAGCATAGTGGCCTCCTACCACCCATCCATGAGCCTCAACCAAGATATCTTGTCTCTCATGTTCCAACACATATCTCCTCAATCCTTCATATGCTCCCAACTTATACAACTGACCCGCAATCAGGGTAAAATAATTTGCGCGCACAACCAACTCCTTCTTATGTTGTATCGAATATTTAGTAGGTGTGCTTCCAGTAGTCAGGAAGTGAATAATATCAACAAAGTGATCATCAACCACCTTGATAGCAAAGAGATGCACATCAGGTAATCCCTCCTCTAGACTGGTTGGTTCTTCCCCATTTTCGATGCGTGACAAATGATCAAGTCCAACATTTAGTCTTCTAGGCTTCACAATGATTTCAAAGCCATACTCCTAAAATAACACCAACCATATGCAAATATTCCCCCCCAACATAGGCTTATTGACCAGGTATTTCAAATCAGAATGTTCAGTGAACGTTTTAAAGTGTCCTCCTAGCAGATAGTGCCTGTATTTTTGCAGAGAATATACCATGGCCAATCCTTCCCTTTCTGTGGTTGAGTAATTGCGCTTTTCACTAGAGAGCTTCCTACTATAATAAGCTACTAGGTGATCAATGTCTCCTTCTCCTGGTTGCGCTAGAAAAACCCCAAGTACCATAACAGATGCATCCACGTGTACATGAAAAACCTTAGACCAGTCTAGGAATATCAAAATAGGTGTTGTGACAAATTTCTCCTTCAGCAACTCAAATCTCTTCTGACATTCCTCATCCCAGAAAAATCATACTTCCTTCTTAAGTAACTTATCCATTGGCGAAGTGATCAGAGCATAGCCCTTAATGAACTTCTTGTAATAACTGGTGTGTCCTAGGATGGAGCACATCTGTTTCTCATTAGTGGGAACTTCTAGGTTGATGATAACTGCTATCTTGGATAGGTCTACCATCAATCCTTGCTGACATACTACATGCCCTAACAAAAATCCAAAAGGCACGCAGAATATACACTTCTTCAAGTTAAGAGAAATCTGGTGCTTCCTACAAGTTTCAAACATCATGCGCAGGTTTGACACATGTTTCTTTACCAATCTGAATACTGTCTAGTCATCAAAATATACCTCCAAAAATTTATGCATGAATTCCTTGAACCCACTACCATGCGTGAAAAGATCGCAGGTGCATTCTTCAATCTGAAAGGCATGATCGTGTACTGAAAATACCCCCATTCTTTTGCGAAGGTGGTCTTTTTGTGGTATTCAGGCGCAATTCTAATCTAATGATACCCCGAAAATCCATCATTGAATAAATAGGCCTCTTTTCCTCCCACATTATCCAAGATCTCATCTGAAAATGGAGTAGGGAAGGGATCATGTACACAGGCATCATTCAGCTTGCGCGGATCTACACAAATCCTGATCTCTCCTTTGGTCTTCTTCTCCTGAACCACCATTGCGCTTACCCAATCAAACTTTTCTATAGGCTCATTGATGCCTACAACCACCATATTTTCTAATTCCTCTTTTATTTTTTTCTTATAGCTAGGATTCAATCGGTATGGTTGTTTCTTGACAGGGCGCGTATACGGTTTCAATGTCATCTTCATAACACCTAGGTATCCTACAATTCCCTTGAGCTCAGAGAACTTGGTAGGAAACAGGTCTTGATACTCTTTCAAACATCTCTGCAACCTTCCCTACTATATCATCATCCCAACAATCCCCAATTTTTTCCAACTTGGGCTGCTTTTCTATCCCAATATTGACTTCCTTTAACTTCATAGGTTTAGTTACATCTACCATTCCCAATGAGGGCCCTGAAACTGTCCGCTCCCCTTCAGACTCAGGGATGTTGAAATTTCTTGGATCATCTTCATTATCCTCTATTGACAAGTTCCTACAGTTGACAATGTCTTTCATCTGCGCTTCCCATGCTAGTGCAGCACATTATTTTATGGGTCGGGATTCATCAAAGACAAGGGCATCTATGTCTTGTAGGGCTTCATCCAATTTTTCTAATCCCCCAACCAACCAAAGGTTGATAGGAAATAATCAGTCATTGTAATCCAATGGCGAGTTCCTTGGTGCAAATCCATCTCCGGATACCAAGTGGTAGGTATCAAACCTAAGGAATGAATAAACATATGAACCCACTCATTCCAATTTTTTTCCTTCCAAACTTCCACCCACATGGTCAAGTGGTAGAGTGGGTCTCCCTGACCATAGAAAAGCTAATTTGGTAGGGTAGCGAGAGGTTAAAATTTCAACGTCATCATTTTTCACATTCCTCCCAATCTTTAAACACACCCTTGTGCATATCCCACCAACGCGCTGGGGTTGTGCGCATAGCCATATCAAGCGCCCAAAACCTTCATTCTTCTAGGAAAACCTTTTCCAATTATTCCATAAATAATTTGACACTACCATAACCAGAAAAATAGGGTACTTCTCTTACCTCTAAGGAGATGCACTGGAAGTACTTAGTGATCTTGAGGCAGTGCAGAGCAAAAACATCGTGCAACCAATTCTGCCAATTATCCATCTCACCATCTAAATCTGAGAAACACAAACTATCCTTCTCCCAATTCATCATTTCGTCAATTGTGGGGTTGATCCAATCTTCGTCATACACAGTCAATTTGTAAGTATGGTCGACATCTTATCCTTCACGTATTGGTTCTATATATATTTCTCCTTCTATTGGATCTAGTGGGACTATCACTTGTGTACCGTCATTCTCAAAGATCATGCTTCTATGCTTCAGGTTGATGATGCCTCCCATATCAATGGCCCAATACAATCATAATAGTGCAGGGTAGGGGTCTGCATCATCCAGAATCTGTATTACCTCAAAATCTGTGCATACCTTCACTCCAACAATGTCTACTAGGACCTGTTGAAGTCTTCCAACTGGAATTATCTTCTATTGATTATCCATGCATAACTGAATGATGGACCATTTCAGCTTTGGTTCTCCCATCTTCTGCTAGGTTTTCTTAGGTGGAACATTTGCATCAGACCCCAGATCCAGGATGACTTGATCCATCTCATACTCTCAAATATGCACAGCCATACGCATCTCCCGACCAGTTCTTTTCTTGTTCTTATAAATCTTGTTCACAACCTTAGTCTCTATTCGAGGTGCTTCTTTTTCCGCGCAACTATCTATCATGGCCTAAAGATTATCTACTGCCTTTTGATTGTGCAGTAGCTCAATGAAAGCTTGTAGGAATGGTTTGACTTCATAATCATCCTTTGGTTCCATGATAGACCTTGATGTGGACACTACTGTAGCAGAAAAATCCCTCATAGCTTCAATGAAAGTATCATTCTCCTTCTGCAGGTTTATTCCTTCTTTCTTATCAGACACCTTTCTAATCAGTGGCTCTACATTAGCCTTATTCTCCTCATTTCCTCTGGTGGCAACACCATTGTGTGTAATTACATTTACACTTGGACAATCATCATGCGGCTCAGCTTTAACCATTTGTATGTCTTGTGTAGGTATTTTTTGTTTATTTTCCTGTATTTTAGCAATTAACATAGGAAAATATTCAATTACATGATCAAATTTCCTACATTACCTACAGGATTGTTGTGCAGGATTATGGCAGTCATGCTCATAGTTTCCAATGTCTCCACAGTTATAGAAGATTAATTGCCCTCTTCCTTGACCTGTGCTTCCACCTCTCCCCCCTCCCCTTCCTCTTGTTGGGGATCCTCCGTGTCTAGAGGGAGATGTTGGCGACGAAGGGTCATGCTGCACTCTATAAATTTTAGCAATGTTTATCATTAGATCGACCGTCCAGTAGTGGTGCTCCTCATGACCAACTGAAGAGAAAAATCTGCGCCACTACTGCTTTAACTCTGGAACACAGGCTCCTAGTCGAGGTCAATGGTATTTATCATTTTTTCTAGCTACCCTAAAATCAATGCACCATAGTGCGGGGTTACTTTTCCCAATAGCATCCTTAAGACACAGTGGATTTGGTCCCCCTACTTGCAGGTAATCTAAAAACAGAGGGCACTAATCTTTGGTGTGGCCAGAACCTTTACAACATATGCACCAGACATCTATGCCAAATTCTTTACCTTGTTATTTGTGTAAGTTTTTAATTTCTAAGTGCATAGCCTCCATTTGACTTTGAATTTGCAGTGCTCCGAATTGAGCATCTTCTCTAGGCGCAGCTTCTAATTTCATAGAAACTTCCAGGGCTTTGGCCTAAGAATCAATCCTCTATTGTCCAATCGGTCCACATAGATGTGGAAAGAACATGACAATGAACCATTCCTTATGATGCTTATCATCATAAACAAAACCTCCTTCATTGATGGTGCGCTTCAGTCATTGATCAGCTTCCCAAACTGATTCCTTTGGCCCTTTTTTGATATATTTTAGTTCTATCACGCAAAGTGCATAGGACTTTGGCTTCCTAAATTTCTATTTCAGGGCATCCTCAACCTGTACAGCAGTGGGATAAACGTTCTAAGCAAGATATCCCATGAACCAATCTAAAGTGCGACCTGAAAATGCCATAGCCAGCTACGCTCTCTTGACAACATCAATATTAAAATTTTGTGCAGTCCACACTACATCATCCATAAACCAAAACCAATCCATATCCTCATCTCGCACACCCTTAAAGGTGGGTAGCTTCATATGTGCACCCATATCTTCCGCAGGTGGTGGTGGTGGCGGGGTAGGAGATGTCTTAACCTTATGCGAGTTCAACTATGGAGTAGCAGGAGAGCTACTTTAAGCACGCATAGCCTCACTACTCTCTATATCAGGTGAATTTCTCAAAGGGTTGTATACAGATTTGTCCCCTTTCTGATTGACATGATAATATTTTCCACTCTGCATAGTTATTTCAATCTTATCGGGGGTCAATCACTTAGTGTGTCTGCACAAAACACCCTTTTCACACAATAGGATCTTAATCAATAGAGGCAAATTTCGTAAGAATTTACCTCTCAATCCCTTGAAACGTCTCCTTTCAGCTTCAGAATACAACACAAACTGATCTACTTCAAATTCTGTCACAAACCCACCCAAGATGTTGTCAACCCAATGATCTACAATGTGGGTGATGGAATTATCACTCTTTTCCAACTGTTGGGTCAATTTGTTGGGTGTGGAGCCTAATTTTCTTCTTGATTCAGAGATCCTTGTTTTAGCTGGATGTATACCCTAGGAAAATTGTACACCCTTTGCACGTGGGGGGGTGCGGAGGGGAATTTTCGCCCCAGTGAGGTCCGGAGGGGCCTACCCCCCCGGTTGGGGGGTCCGGGGGCCAGTGGTCCCTCGGCAAGGGTTTCGGGGGCAGCACCCCCGAAGCCAAAAATAGATGTAAAATTGCCTTGTAAAAGTATAGTAATTTCTAGTCAATCTGGGCCGTTCATTAGGCGGATGATCTGATAGTAGAATTTATGTTTAGTTTACGGTTTTTTTCCCTAGAAGGCAACCCCTCGCTTTTATGAGGGTATTGTATTGCAGCTGCACATTGTATGTGTATTCTCTGAGCGGGAAACAGATAAGGAGACTGTGAGAAAGAACAGAGGATATTACAGCGGATCTGTTGTAGGTTTTGTCTCTTCATTTTTGTTGGATAATAGAAAGGAAGGACCGGTTGTTCGGGGTGGACATAGCCCAAACTGGGTGAACCACATATATCTGTGTCTCTCTGGTTTTATATGTTTTGTGTGCTTGTATTTTTCGCATATTTTATGTGTTGCATTTCTCTGTAATATTTAATTTTCTAACAACTGGTATCAGAGCCGAAGGTATATTTGGCTGATAAACTTGCAGGAAAGAAGGGTTCCCGGTTCGAGTGGGAGCAATGGCGGAAGATGCTAAGTTTAGGGTCAAGAAATTTAACGGCTAAAACTTCCCTCTGTGGAAGATGCAGATGGAAGATTATCTGTATCAGAAAGATCTGTACCTACCATTGAGCGGAAAAGTAAAGAAGCCAGTGGCCATGACAAACGCAGAATGGAACATTCTCGACAGAAAGGCACTCGAAATAGTACGGTTGTGCCTTGCGGCGTCAGTCGCCTTCAATATTTCGAAGGAAACAACAACAGAGGGTTTGATGCAGACGTTGGCGAAACTATATGAAAAAACCTCGGCCTCAAACAAGGTATTTCTTATTAAACGACTATTTAATATGAAGATGTCGGAAGGTGGATCTGTTGCAGACCATTTAAATGATTTTAATACAGTTACCAGTCAGTTAAGTTCTGTAGGGGTAAAATTTGATGATGAAGTTAGAGATCTGTTATTATTTTGCTCATTCCCAGAGAGTTGGAATGGTTTAGTAATGGCCATTAGTAACTCTGTCTCTGGATCTTATACTTTAAAGTTTGATGATGTTTTCAGTGCTATCCTTAGCGAGGAAATGCGATGAAAAAGCTCCGGTGAGACATCGGGTAATGCTTTGAGTGTAGAGTTTAGGGGAAGAAGAATGGAAAGAGGAAAGAGCTCAGGATATCACAGTAAATCAAGAAAAGGTAGATCCAAGTCTAGATCGGGGATAGTGTGCTGGAAATGCGGAAAGAAAGGACACCTAAAGAAAGACTATAGATCTCGGAAGGGAAAAGAAGGAGATGCACAACAAGAAAATAATCATGAAGCAAATGTGATAGTTGATGTGTTACAAGATGCTTTGATTATTTCTTTCGAAAATTTTACTGATTCTTGGGTTGTAGATTCAGGGGCTTCATTCCATGCCACACCTGATAAGAAATATTTTCATGACTATGTTCAAGGAGATTTTGGACAAGTTCGTTTGGGTGATGATAAACCCTGTAAAATTTTTGGAATGGGTAAGGTTCTTATAAAACAGCAGAATGTAAACCAATGGCTATTAAAGGAGGTAAGGCATGTTCCAGATCTAAAGAAAAAATTGATTTCAATAGGGCAGTTAGGCAGTGAAGGTTGTGTGACAACTTTCACAGATAAAACTTGGAAGGTCACCAAAGGAGCCCTGGCAATAGAAAAAGGTGAAAAGGTTGGTACATTGTATTTATGCAATGGTATTTCTAATTTTGTTAATGCTTTAACTTCCAAAGGAGCAGATGCAGCATTATGGCATCATAGGCTCGGACATATGAGTGAGAATGGGATGAAGATTCTTCACTCAAGAAATTTGTTGCCAGGTTTGAAGAATGTTGATTTGGATTTCTGCGAGAATTGTATTTATGGAAAACAAAAGAGACTCAGATTTCTCAGAGTTGGGAAAGAAAAGAAGAGCGAAAAATTGGAGCTTGTGCATACAGATGTATGGGGACCTACTCAGGTATCATCTCTCAGTGCCTCTCGCTATTATGTTACGTTTATTGATGATGCAACTAGAAAAACTTGGATTTATTCTATTCAAAATAAATCTGATGTATTTGATACTTTCAAGAAATGGAAAGCTTTGGTTGAGATTGAGACAGGAAAGAAGTTGAAGTGTCTCAGATCAGACAATGGAGGTGAATATTGCATCAAAGAGTTTGATAGGTACTGTTCAAAGCATGGAATTCGTAGAGAGAAAATAGTTCAAAGAACACCACAAGAAAATGGTGTGTCAGAAAGGATGAACAAAACAATCATGGAGCATGCAAGGTGCATGAGATTGCATGCAGAATTGCCTTTATAATTTTGGGCAGATGCTGTAGATATTGTTGTTTATATAATAAACAGAAGGGCCTTCAAGTTCCTTGGACGGTGGTATTCCAGTGGAAGCATGGACAGGTAAAAAGGTAAACCACTCTTTTTTAATGCCTTTTGGTTGTGAGGCCTTTTTCCATATTAATAAAGAACATAGAACAAAGCTTGAGGCAAAATAAAAGAAATGTACCTTTATTGGATATGGTGTTAATTATTTTAATATCGCTATATGATTAAGAAAATTACAAAATCATTAGGAGCGTGAGATGTAATATTCAATGAAAAGGTCTTCAGATAAGAATCCATAATAGAAAAAATAAACGGAAAAAGAAAGCAAGGAATACGCATTTGATGAGATAAATAAAAAGAAGAAAGCTCAGAAAAATAACAAAGAATCAACAAATTATGTGAGTCATGACTACCACAGAGCAACAGCATATAAACACTGGAAGCGGTGTTAGAAGATTCACTAGGATAAGTAGACCTTAATTTATACTTCTTCATTATATTATTTATTATTGACCCGGATTCTCGTGAATCGTAATGTTATGGGAAGAAGCAAATGCACGTTGAAAGCAGTGAAGAAGTGGAGCCAGCCACAGAAGAAGAGATGACTTTCAAGTACAACTGCATTTGGGACTTAGTCAGCCATCAGAGTAAAATTACACTCAAGAATAAATGTTTACAGTCAAGGAAGAAGATGGAGGAAAACAGAGGTACAAAGCTAGACTTGTGGTGAAGGAGTTTGCACAGAAGAAAGGTATTGATTTTGATGAAATATTTTCTCCTGTTGTTAAGATGAATTCAATCAGAACTATTTTAATTCTTGTAGCAGCAGAAGATTTACATCTTGAACAGTTAGATGTAAAGATAGAATTTCTCCATGGAGATTTGGAGGAAGAGATATACATGTAGCAACCAGAAGGATATGAGGTCAAAGGGAAAGAAAAAATGGTGTGCAGGTTAAAGAAGAGCTTGTATGGCTTAAAACAGGCTCCAAGGTAGTGGTATCTAAAATTTGACAAGTTTATGTTTGAACAAGGTTATACTAGATGTCACTCTGATCATTGTGTTTATCTAAAAAGGAAAAATGATGGCAGCTATATTATATTGTTATTGTATGTAGATGACATGCTTGTTACAGGGTCTAACATGCAGGAAATAAATGTGCTCAAAAGAAAATTGGCAAATTCATTTACAATGAAGGATTTGGGAGCTGCAAAACAAATCTCAAAGGGAGGAGAATAGAGAGGACAGAAAATCATTACGTGGCAGAGAATAGTTTTGCAGTGATGGGTGGACTGTTAAGGCACCTTCCGTAAGGTCACTGTCTGAAACCTGTGGTATGGGAGGAGAAAAATGGAAAAAAATTATAGGATTAGTCCTAACAAGAAAAAACTAGAGACAGAAAATCTAAATTAACACTGTCTAAGAATGAGTACATAGAAAAGGTGTTGAAAAGATTTAATATGCACAATGCAAAACCTGTTAGTACACCTTTTGCTAGCCATTTCAAACTTAGTAAGGAGATGTGCCCAAAGACCCAAGAAGACATGGACTATATGTCTAAAGTTCCATATGCATCAGCAGTTGGAAGTTTAATGTATGCATGGTCTGCACAAGGCCTGATATTTCACATGCAGTGGGAGTTGTAAGCAGGTACATGAATAATCCAGTAAAATAACATTGGATGGCAGTAAAATGAATTCTCAAATATTTGAGAGGTACCAAAAATCAAGCATTATGCTTTGGTGGTTCAAACATTGCTCTACAAGGATATGTTGATGCAGATATGGTAGGTGACAGAGATAACAGGAGGAGCACTACAAGATATGTATTTACTGTAGGTGGAACAGCTATTAGTTGGGTTTCAAAAATCCAAAGTGTTGTTTCACTTTCAACAACAGAAACAGAGTATGTTGCTGCTACAGAGGCTAGTAAAGAAATGATTTGGTTACAAAGGCTTATGGGTGAATTGGGTAAGAAGCATGATATGGGCACGTTATACAGCGATAGCCAAAGTGCCATTCATCTTGAAAAGAACTCAGCATTTAATTCCAAGACTAAACACATACATCTCAAGTACCATTTCATACGGTCAGTATTGGAAGATGGAGAGTTGAAGCTGGAAAAGATACACACTAGCCAGAATCCTGCAGATATGCTAACAAAAGTTGTTACCAGGGAGAAACTAAAAATGTGCTCAGTTTCAATTGGTCTTCAAGGATGATGATGAAGATGAGGAACAGCCAGGTCCAAAGAGGATTCATTTTCCAACAAATGAAATAGCGGTGGAGTTGCTACAATCAGTCTCCAAGTGGGAGATTGTTGGGTGTGGAGCCTGATTTTCTTCCTGATTCAGAGATTCTTGTTTTAGCTGGATGTATACCCCAGGAAAATTGTACACCCTTTGCACGCGGGGGGGTGCGGGGGGGACTTGTCCCCATCGCAGGGTCTGGGGGGGCCTGCCCCCCCGGCTGGGGGGTCCGGGGGCCAGCAGTCCCCCAGAGAGGGTTTCAGGGGCAGTGCCCCCGAAGCCAAAAATAGATGTAAAATTTCCTTGTAAAAGTATAGTAATTTATAGTCAATAGGGGCCATTCATTAGGTAGATGATCTGATGGTAGAAGTTATGTTTAGTTTAGGGTTTTGTGCCCTAGAAGGAAACCCCTCGCTTTTATGAGGGTTTTGTATTGTGTCTGCACATTGTATGTGTATTCTCTGAGTGGGAAACATATAGGGAGACTGTGAGAAAGAACAGAGGATATTACAGTGGATCTGTTGTAGTTTTTGTCTCTTCATTTTTGTTGGATAATAGAAAGAAAGGACTGGTTGTTCAGGGTGGACGTAGCCCAAACTGGGTGAACCACATATATTTGTGTCTCTCTGGTTTTATGTGTTTTGTGTGCTTGTATTTTCTGCATATTTTATGTGTTGCCTTGCTCTGTAATATTTAATTTTCTAACACAATTCAGGCATCCACTGCATGACCTTGTCATCCGTCCAACATGTTTGGAACTCTTCTCATTTTGACAACCACTCTTGAAATTCATGCGCAAAGGTCACAAAGAAGATCTTGTTAACCTCTATGAAAATATGCTTTTGTTTCCAATCTTTAGTAGACAACTTCTTACTTTTGTTTTCTTTTTGGGAAATTCCTGAATCTGTTTCTCAAACCAGTCCTCTAATTCAGGCTTGAATGGTTGCCACAACATCTAATCTCTCTCAAAATGATCCTTGTCCTGGCAACAGAACCATTGGTTGGCTTGAGGGGTCCTGGCCCAGGTTCGGAGTTAAGGTTAATAAAAAAAATCCTCTTACTATTGGCCCTTTCGGCAAAGACCTACCTGCGCAAGTCAAAGTCTCACCTAAAGCAGTATGGGGGGCTGCTAGAACCAAGTTTCCACACCCTGAGAGAGAATTAAATGATTTGGGTGCTTTCATATCTAAAACAACCCTGATCATACCTTCGCAACAAGAGCCCTAAACAGAAACCCTAACTAGACAGATTTAGGTCAAATACATAGGATACCTTGTGCGTGCACTAAAACAGACTTAGTAGTCCTTGAAATTATACTTAATACATATTCTTAGAGCTCAATAGTGACAGATCCATTCATTTAGAATTCATCTAGAGCAGAAAACAGTTATGTAATCAATCTGAATACAGATAGCACAGTGATCGGAAATAACATGCAAAAATGATCATAAAGAAAATAACAGATGCATTTAGTACTCAAATATCATCCAAATTACTACTTCATTCATTAACAGTTCAGATCTCCCTTACAACACCTTCAATTCACCCGTGCACCCAGCCAGCAAGGTCTGTACACAGCAGGACTAAGGTCTTCGCGCACACAGCTAGCAGGAGCCTTCTAACCCAGACAAGTTCGCTAGAATATCGAAATACAATCACATATCTATCATCAAAATTTCCACTTACTCCTATCGACCCGATATAGACTCATATTTATAGTTTATCCTGTGCTCATCTAAGGCCTGAAAACCATGGTTTGTGGCCCCTAGTTCTACCCTTTTGAACCATTACAACTCATGAAGGGCTTTGACCCACCCCAAAGCCCCTTGACTTGTGGTGCGCACGACTAAACTTACAAAATATTTACAAAAATATATCAAAAATGTATCAAAGTTTGGTCCTAGGGGACCCCACTCCAAAAATTATCTAAAATTAACATATTGTCTCGAGTCTCCATGGAAAGGCAACTCCATATGCTATGTGGAACGCCTTTATAGATATGTTTTAGAATAGCAGCAACCACAGGAAGCTGGTGTTGAAAGACAAGCTCAGAGAGATCAAGATGGAGAAGGGCGACACGATCCAAAAATACTTGACGAAGTTAACTTAATGTCGAGATGAGATTGGAAGTGTTGGGATAATTGTTGCCCATGATGAATTGGTGCGCCTAACTCTTCTAGGCCTTCCCAAGAGCTGGCATAGCTACTAGGAATATGTGAATGGGAGGGAAAAGCTACCATACTGGGAGAGATTATGGTCCGACTTGGTACAAGAAGAGATTCAATGGAGCACTAGAGATGGATCCTCATCAAAGACTAATGATGAGGAGAACTATGCCTTGGTTGGAAAGGAAAATAAAGGAAAAAAAAAGGCATCCCACTCCAAATTAGAGTCTGGAAAGGCATGCAAGAAGTGAGACTTTTCAAAGGTAAAATGTTTTAACTATCATGATCATGGAAACTATTCCACAAATTGTCCACAAAATAATACCAACAAGAAGGCCTTAGGAGGAACAGTAGGTGAAGCACTTGTTTCACAGTTCGATTTGGATTTAACTCTCATTGCATGGATGGTTTCATCGATGATGGGTTATGTTTGGTACTTGGATAGTGGAGCTTCGTTCCATATGACCAGAAACAAAGAATTCTTCAGTAGCTTGGAGGAGAAGGGTCTCCATATGCACATCGATATGGGTGACGATAGGTGGTATAGCGCTACCAGTGTAGGTACAGTTACCTTTCAGAGGGAGTCAGGTAATTTACTCACATTAAAATATGTCATGTGTGTTCCTGGTTTAAATAAGAATTTGGTTTCTATTTCTATGTTGGAAGATCATGGATATGATGTGATCTTCAATGAAAGGAAAGGCATTCCTTCATCACAAATCCACAGGATAGGTGAAAAATATTGGGGTTTGAGTAAAGAACCTCTAAAAATTGGATGTAGAATATTGTGTTTCCTTAAGAACAAAACCAAAAAATGTGGAGAGTCGAGACATCGGTGAGTTATGGTACAAGATATTGTGCCATATACACCACAATGCTTTGAATATCATCCAGCATATTTCTACAAGACTTCCAATGGGTGCACTTGCGCAGAGAGAAACATTCAAATGGTGTACATTAGGGAAGTATACTAAATCCACATTTCACAATAAGGAAGTCGAGCAAAGTCAATCATTGAGAGAGTTCACTTAGAAATGTGTGGACCATTCTCAACTACTTCCACAACAAAACACATGTATTATGTGAATTGTGTTTACGATTTTTCAAGAAAGTGTTGTATTTTCTTCATACAGAAGAAAGATAATATTTTCTCCAAGTTTTATGAGTTCAAGGCACTCGTCGAGAAATATATAGGGAAGAAGGTGAAGGCTCTGAGGAGTGACAATGTTGGGGAATACATATCTAATTAATTAAAGAACTTGTGTTCCTTGGAAGGAATTCAAAGAGTATTGATAGCACCTCATAACCCACAACATAATGGGGGTTGCATAAGGAAATAAAAAAAACTATTTTGGGAGCAACACGAGCTATGTTGTATGATCAGCGCCTACCTTTTCATCTGTGGGTAGAAGCATTCAATACAAAAGTATTTGTGTGGAACATAAGTCCTCATCAGATACTTGGGATGAGTACACTAGAGGAATATTTTTCAGGTAAGAGACCATATGTTTCGCATTTTAAAAATTTTGGTTCATATGTTTATTACCATGTGACCAAATATGCCAAGAAGAAGCTAGAGACGACAAAAGAGTTGGGGATATTTGTGGGGTACATTGATACACCTCACAACTAGCAGGTGTATTCTCCAGCACATAGGATGACTGTGGTCAGAAGAGAGGTGAAATTTAATGAAGAGAAATCCATGTGATTTTCCCTTGAGAGGGAGCTTGAGTTGCATGTAGTTGAGGAGCTCATGGCTCCAAAATAAGAACCTTAGGATGTGGAGCAGCCACAAGCAGAGGAATAGAGAGTGGTAGAAACCACTCATGCAGAACCATCCACCAGATATGGAAGGAAGTGCACCAAATAGGCTGAAAAATTGTTGCTAGATGCGAGAGATAATGTGGGAGCACCCACATCACAGCGCATGAAAAGAAGGTCCCTAGAGAAATTCACTAGATACATGGCTCTTATGAGCGAATGTATTGAGATAGAACCATCATATTTCGAGGAAGCAGTGCAACAACCAGATGGGGAGCTATTTGTATCTTTTGGAATAATTCTCTTTTGCAAGAGAATTTGAGATCAAGGAAATAGGGCTCTTACACTATTTACTGGGATTGGAAATATGGAAAAGAGATGGGGAGCTATTTTTATCTCAAGGAAATTATTCCAATAAGATCCTTAGGAAGTTCTTCATGGAGGCCAGCAAACCCATGGAGACTCCTCTAGCAGGAAACTCGAGGAAGGTGGATTCTACTTCAGGTGAAGTAGTGGATGCTACTATTTACAAGCAGATTTTTGGTTCACTCATGTATTTGGTGAAGAGATGACCAGACATATGCTACACAGTTAACCAGCTTAGTTAAGTTATGGTTAAGCCTACCAAGCTCTTTTGTAAGGCAGACAAGCATGTGTTGAGATAACTCAAGGCACTACAGAGTATGGGCTATGGTACAGACAGATAGAGGGGGTGAAGCTTCAAGGTGTCACTGATGCAGATTGGGAAGGGTGTCTATCCAACAAGAAGAGCACATCAGGGGGCATCTTCAACATAGGATCAAAAACAGTTTCTTGGTACAATAGGAAACAGATATCAGTTGCACTCAATTCAGTAGAGGCAGAGTACCTGGCAGTCATTCAGACAACATGTGAGGCCATCTAGATGAGTAAGATACTTTTTGGTTTGTTTGGTCGACAGATGGATTATATGGTGATACACTGTGATAACCAGAGTTGTATCAAACTCTCGGTTAATCCATATTTTCATGACAGGTCCAAGCATATTTATATCTGGTATCACAATCTCATATATTTTGTGCAGAGGCAGATTATGTCATTAGAGTACATTCCTATGGAGGAGTAGCATGCAAACATATTGATGAAGGCACTGGAAAGAAGAAAATTTGAGTTCCATATACAGGATCAGGATAGAAGATAATCCCTTTCTTGTTGAAACGGAGTGTTGAAATGGCCCCCAAAGGGGGCTTCTCAATTAATTTCCACTTAATTAAATTGGAAGAGAAATTGTAATTTCATCTCATGAAAACTTGTATTAATTAACTGAGTCGAGAACACTCATTTAGCTTAGGAAATTCAAGTTGAGGGTCAAAGAGGAGGCATGCGTATTTCTTCCTAGATTTTAGGGGGTCCGGTTACAGTTATTTGTGAGTTGTAAATAATTAACTCAATTAATTGAGTTAAAATCAGTTTAACCAATTCTAACTGAGATATAAGCTAGTGATAGGTCCAGTTAATTAAATATGATTTAATTCACAAGTAGTGATCAGTCATTTAACTGATAATTCGATATAAATTTTTGTTGCATGCCAGTTATAAGGAAGGCCCATTTGAGTTTGAGGTTAGAGGGAAGATAACTATTAGTTGTATAATTAGAAAATTGTACCGGTCATGTATGAGGTCATCAGGAAGCCTTGGATTAATTGCACAATCAATTTTTTGGAATTTCCTATTTAATAGGGCCACAATTCCTCCAAGAATGCATGAGCAAGGCTAGTCAGATAGAGGCTGACAATTGGTTAAGTATTTGACTGGTTTTTCCTTGATCAGAGTGAGACAGTCAAGAGAGTGCAGAGGTTTCTCAATGAGAGAAAAACATTGTATTGTTTCATGGCCTTGACTTTATAAAATATACAGATAGTGGGGTTTTAAGAAATTTCTTTCCCTAGATACATCTTGTGTTGTGCGATTGATTATTTCTTTCTCTTACTTTTTATGTGATTTTGCGATCATATTTGGTTTCTGAAAATTGTAGAAGGATTCAGTATTTTGTTTTAGTACATTAAAAGATTATATTGAATCCCTTTGGATAATTTCTACAAGTCAATCTTCTCGTTAATTTATTGAAGATGATAAGTGTGTTGGTCGAGCTTCTCGTGGGCTGTGAATGGCCCAATCCACAAGAATTGAAACTTGGTCTGTTTTCCTTTGTCCTCATGGGATTTTCCCACTTCAATAATAAGTCACCCACTCTGAATTTTTTCTTCACTGTAGACTTCTTGTCGAACCACCTCTTGATATGTCCGTGTTGAAGAGAAAACTTTTCTTTTTCTTTCAACCTTTCTTCCTGTAACTTGTGAAGGGTGTCCTTCCTACGCTGCATTAATAAGCATGTCTTGCCTTGGGATTCTTATGAATGTTGGAGAGTATGCAAGTAGATTTTGGTGGGAGGATGGCTTCTTTTCCATATACCAGGAAGTAAGGAGAAGTGTTCATGGATGGCTTTGGCGTTACTCGGTCAGCCCATAAAGCATTAACCAAATTAGAGTTCTAGTTCCTTTATTCAAAGAATATGGTTTTTTTTTATGATGCGGATGAGGTTCTTATTCATGGATTCAATGAGACCATTCCCCTGAGGATAGTAAAAATTTGAATGCTTTAATACAATTCCATTTTATAATGCAAAATCATAGATTTTTAGCGATGAAAATTATGTTGCATTATCAAAAACAAGTGAAGTAGGAATATTGAACCTAGAAATGATGTTTTGTTGAAGGAAGTTGATGATCTCCTTATCGTTAACTTGTTTGAGAGGAACTAATTTTGTCCAATGTGTAAAGTAGTATATGGAAGTGAGAATATATTGGTTTTTCTATGATGAATGCGAAAATATCTCTCCAATAACATCCAAACCCCATTGTTTAAAAGGTTCCTCCATTATGATATGTTGCAATGGGGCGATTGAATTCTTGTTTCAACTGACACGCCTTTGAAAGACCAGACACTTGCAGGCATAAGCATGAGCATATTTGAATAATGTAGGCCAATAGAAACTAGCCTGCATGATTTTATGCGCAGTTGTGTTTCCTGTGAAATGTCCCCCGGCTGGTCCATCGTGGAGATCACGCAATACCTTCTTTGAATCATGTGCTTCTAAACACCTAATAAATACTCCATTATGGTGCTTTCTAAAAATAACTCCATGCACCAATTGGTAATATAATTTTTTGAGTCTAAGCTCCCTCTTCTAACGTGTAGATAAATGGGAGGGAATGGTTCCATGCTCAAGGTATTGGCACACGTGTTTACCAAGTGTTTGCAATGATAGTGGGAGGTGTTTGCTCAACATTGTACATTTTTATTTCTTGCTCCCATCCAGAGGGATCTTCTCCTTCCTTTGCATTCACTACTTCTACTATTAGTCAACATAGACTGTGGCCCTTGATTTTATGAACTAGTTTAAACTCTAAGTCATATTCCTATAAACTGATTATCCAGTTCTCTCTCGTTTCACCCAAATCTTGTTGAACGAACAATGATATGACTTCTAGGTGAGAAACAAAGATAATACAATGATTTTTTAAGAGATAGGGTTGAAAGTGCTTCACCACCTTGTATACCACATAACAGTGTTTATCAATGGTGAGATAATTGAGTTTATGTCCTTGAAGCTTAGTGCTCATGAAATATATATGTCACTCATTGTTCTGATCATACTTTTGTGTAAACACACTGGAAAGAGAAGTGTTAGAAGAAAAGGTGTAGAACAAGGAATATTTCCTGAAATCTAGGTTGTATAGAGCAAGTGATTTTTTGGTAACTTGTTTGATACAGGAAAATGCATCATTTTCCCTTTTATCCCACTTGTATATTGCATCCTTCTTTACGATATTTTTTATTGGCTTGACAATTTTAGAATATTCGGAGATGAACTTACAAAGGAAGTTGATTTTCCCTAGAAAGAACTCCATAGATTTTTTTTTTCACTGGGAAGGGAATATGCGCAATCGCTTTGAACTTATCTAGTTCTAATTTAATCCCACTTTTATAAATGATATGTACAAAGAGATTACCCTCATACACTGCGAAAATACTCTTCTTGGGATTAAGAGATATACCATACTTATGACATCGCCCAAAATGTTTCCTCAAATATCTTCTTAGAAAACATTGTGATGTCATCGAGGTAGACCACCATGGTTTGTTTCAAATGTCACACCAACATTAATCAACCCAAATAGCATTCCCTTGAATGTGAACGTGCCCAACTTGGTGCAGAATGTTGTTTTAAGTTTGTCAGGCTCTAAGACCATAACTTGGTTGTATCTTGAATACCCTTCCAATAGAGAAAGAAAAATTGACCTCGATATTTTTTGCAGTAAATGTTCCATAGAAAACATGGCGTAGTCATATTTGTTTGAGGCACAGTTCAAATAATAGAAATCAACACATAAGTGAATTTCCTTGGAATTTTTCGTTACTGGGACCAAGTTCGATATATAGGTCAAATTTCGCGATCTATATATGATCCAAGCGTCCAATAACTTCCTTAACTCCTTTTGAATGAGAGGCTCAAACTGTTGGAATCACAATTTCCATTTCACCAAAATCCATAGGTGTTAGTAAATAGATCCATGAGAGACGGTTAAGCACATGTCACGAAACACACGTGAAGCATTGGTTTATCCAATTTCCAACAATATCCCCCCCAGCACGAGCTAGGTGTGATTCGAACTCGAGACCTTTGGCTCTGATACCACTTCCTTGGTGATTTTTTTAAACCATACAAAGACTTCTTTAACCTGCATACTAGTTCTTTCTTACCCTTCACCGCAAAGCCTACAGGTTGCTTCATGTAGATATCTTCTTCCAGATCCTCGTGAAGGAATTTTGTCTTCACATCCATCTATTCTACCTCAAAATAAAAACCAACAACAACATATAAAAGTAATATAATAGAAGTTAACTTAGCAATAGGAGAAAAAATATCACCAAAATAAATTCCCAGCACCTGGGAATAACCTTTTTCTACCAACCGATCTTTGTATTTCTCCGCCTTACCTTCTACATTCATCTTCTTCTTAAACACCCATTTGCTTCCAATGGTTTTCCTTCTAGCCAACAACTCCACTAGATCCCAAGCCTCATTTTTATGCAAGGATGCCATTTCATCAACCATGGCCTCCTTCAAGAGTTTTCCATTCTCAAAATCCACTGAATCCTCAACAAATCTGGGATGATCATCATTAATAGATAAAGAAAATTTTGAATAGAAATCAGATGGACTATACCTTTATGGCTTCCTTCTTTCTCGAATTGATCTTCTCAAACTTGGAGTTTGTGGCTCTTCCTCTTCTAAATATTGTTCTCCTATAGAGTTTAATTCTTCCTCCTTTAGCTCAAACTATATTTTTTGAGGTTCCTTTGTAGGACTTCATGTCTAATAACATATTTCACCTCTCTAAACACCACATCTCGGTTGTACACAACATTCCTTGTTTCTGGGTTCCAAATATTATAACCTTTTAAACTATCCTTATACCCAATAAATATGCACCTTTCAAATTTACTATCCAACTTGGTTCTTTTCTCCTTTGGAACATATACATATGCATCACAACCAAATACCCTCAGATGTGAAAGATAGGGTTTCTTACTATTCCATACCTCATGCGGAGTCTTATCCTCCAACGTTGATGAATGTGATCTATTAACCAGGTAACATGCAGTCTCCACTCCCTTTGCCCAGAATTCATGTCCTAACCTGACACTACTGAGCATGCGTCTTGCCTTTTCCATCAATGTCTTGTTCATTATTTATGTAACTCCATTTTTCTGAGGTGTGTATGGAGTAGTCTTTTTTCATGCTATACCACATTTCTTACTGAACTCTTAAAAATATTTCTTGCAGAACTCTTTACGATTATCTATCCTCAACACCTTTATCTTCTTCTCTATTTGGTTTACCACCAGAGCCTTAAATTCTTTAAATCTGTGAAAGATTTCATATTTCTTCCTCAGGAAATATATCCATGTATTCCTTAAGAATTCATCTATAAATGAAACATAGTACACAAACTTACCCAGTGATGGAATCGACACAGGTCCAAACACATCACTGTGCATAAGCTCTAATATACCTTTTGCCCTCCCAGAGGGGAAACTCACCCAATTCTGCTTCCCCTATACACAATGTTCACAAAAATCAAAATCCATAGAAAAATTAGACATACCTTCTACCATACAATTACCATGTAGTATTATAAGGCCCTTCTGTCCAATATGTCCAGGACTTTGATGCCATAACATGGTCTTTTCTCCAGAGACCACAAGGTTTTCAGCTCCACTTTTAGGAACCATAGAACTATTGCACCCATAAATAATATTCCTACCTAGAATCATGTACAGAGTTCCAATCCAAGCTCCCTACATCAATACCAACGCTCCCCTGACCATCTTGCAGGTATATTTCTCAAACATTGTTTTTACACTTGCATAATCCATCTTGCTTATAGAAATCAAATTTCTCACCAATACAGGAGTATTCAAAACATCATGAAGTGTTATAATCCTCCCACCTTGAAAATTCAATTTAACTGTTCTGCGTTCGACGATTATGGCCTTCCTATCATACCCTAAGAATACATCACCACCATCATACTTCTCATACTCGCAAAACCGCTCCCTATGGGGCGTGAAGTGAAAGGATGCACCTGTGTCAATCAACCATGCCTCATGATCTACATGTGTATTTGAAGAAGAATCCAAGTAAACATACCCACCTTCATCTGAGGTGGTTTTTGCCTCTATAGAAGGAGCACCATAAAATCCCTTTCCTTTCTCAGGAGCTTTAGATCTACAATAATTTTATAAGTGCCCTTCCTTTCCTCACTTCCATCACACCTTTATAAGTTTTCATGGAGATTTATATCTCCCTCTAGATTTAGATCTCCCACTCGAGGACCTATTTTTTTCTGTTTTGATACCATCCTTGTAAAAACAAGGCATATCCATTCTAGCCCTCCACATTTTTCCATCTCATCTCCTTCGACAACAAGGATTAGACTTTTTACCAAACTTCAAGGTAATTTTATTGAAACCTATTGCAACAACCAGACTGTCCCACAAATCCAGTATAGAACACAACAAGTTGATGCAATTATCTTCATATGAGATTTTAATATCAATATATAACAATTGACTTACCATAGTATTGAAGGCGTTCAGATGCTCTTTCACCGAGTCTTCATCCTTCATCCTCAGGTTATACAACTTTTTCTGTGGGAACTGTTTGTTCACCACACACATAGATTGGTACAAAGTCCCTAACTTGTCCCACAAAGCCTTCACGACTTTTAACCAAACTTCAAGGTAGTTTTATTGAAACCTATTGCAACAACCAGACTGTCCCACAAATTTGGTATATAACACAACAAGTTGATGCAATTATCTTCATATGAGATTTTAATATCAATATATAACAATTTACTTACCACAGTATTGAAGGCGTTCAGATGCTCTTTCACCGAGTCTTCATCCTTCATCCTCAGGTTATAATAATTTTTCCGTAGGAACGGTTTGTTCACCAAACACACAGATTGGTACAAAGTCCCTAACTTGTCCCACAAAACCTTCACCGTAGCTTTCCCTGATACATTCAACAATATTGAATCTGAGATACACAATTGTATTGTGATATTTCCTTTCCGACCCAAATTCTCTTAGTCTTCATCTGACATTGTCGTTGGTTTAGTACCCAGATCTACCGTGATCCACTAATATTTATCCACCAGTATATCCTCTATATTGAGCTTCAACAACTCAAAACTCTGACCATTAAATTTCTTGATCTTTATCTTTCCACTACTCACAATCTTCTCTCACTGCAAGAACATATCCCACAAATATCTCACTAAACAAGGTCTACCACAAGCTTGAGAAAAACCCCTCAGTAACAAAGGTGTCCCCTTGAAGCTAAAATAGCTATGATACCACTTGTTGGAATCATGATTTCCATTACGCCAAAATTCGTAGGTGTTAGTAAACGAACACATCATTAGATTTAATGGATCCATGAGAGGTGGTTAAGAAAATGGCATGAAACACACAAGGAGGGATGGTTTATCCAATTTCCAACACAAGCGTCGAATGCACCATCCACAACTTTTGTTTAAATGGCTTGGCCCTTCTTTGATTAGGATCACATGCTAGATAATCCGTGTGTCATAAGTTTTCAGCCCGTTGTACACCCACGTGATTATATATCGGTATTGCTTGAATAATCGAATGAAAGCTTGTCACTCCTGTGGTGCGCAACAATTACCAAGATTTTAAAAAATCAGATGTTTTTATGTTCCCGAATTGATCTACTCGTGCTACAACATTGAGCTATGGGTATTAGAATCGACTAGCCCTCGGAAGTGGTTCTACAAGTCATACATCTTTTCTAGTGATACCATTACTTTTGGCATGAGGTTTCCTTTTCTTGTGCTAGCTTCATCTTTCAATGCTTTCACGTTCTCATATTCGTTGATAGCTGCATCTTTGAATACATCGACATTCACCATAAAGTGAAGTATCTATTGGTCATCATTGAAAACGTGTAAATTATTAATATTATCAAGGACAAATGGCTTATAAATAATCTCTACATAAAAACCGTCCCTTAGCGGTGATAACATAGCAACAACATTTTCCAATGCATCCACAGTTGTGTTACGAATTCTAGGAACATAAATAATGTTAAAATATTGGAAATGCGAAATAAAATTCCATGCCTCTTGTTGGTAACTTTTAAGATGAGGTGGCACAAAGTGTATGGTATCGAGTACCTGTCGCACCACAATTGAGTCACCTATTCATTGAAAACGTGTAAATTATTAATATTATCAACGACAAATGGCTTATAAAGAATCTCTACAGAAAAACCGTCCCTTAGCGGTGATAACATAGCAACAACATTTTCCAATGCATCCATAGTTGTGTTACGAATTCTAGGAACATAAATAATGTTAAAATATTGGAAATGCGAAATAAAATTCCATGCCTCTTGTTGGTAACTTTTAAGCTGAGGTGGCACAAAGTGTATGGTATCGAGTACCTGTCACACCACAATTGAGTCACCTATTGCTTTTAGAAACACAATGTTGAGGTCGATGGCTCTTTGCAAGCCTAAGATGAGTGCCTCATATTCCACAGTGTTGTTCGTGCACTCGAATTCCAAGCAGTTAGAGATCATATGTTTTCTCTGTCGTGGGTTTATTAAACCACAACCAGCTCCAGATCCCTCCTACGTTTTGGAACCATCAAAATACAATGTCCAAATATCATATGTATAAGGAATACTAACTACACTAGTAATATTTTTATTACTACTACTAACTATAAAAATGTTATTTTCACCAGTTAGACTAGGAAGGAGGTCCAATTTTGTTTCTAGTGGGACTGGGGATGGTTGTGTAAAATAACACCCCAACTCAATTTCTTAAAATAAATTTCCAAATATAAGATCTGTGAAATCCATTGGCTCGTTCTTTTGATTCAAGGGAGTGACCATGTGTTTCATATATCTCTTTGAGTTCACTCAGATCTAATTTTTGTTTCCCTTGTATGGAAGCCATATATGTGACTAGTATGTAGCAAAGTACCCTTGTAGCTTGTTGCAGGACCAGTCTTTGCTTAAAAATACCCCATATTCTTTCGGAATGTCCACATTTACTATGTTTATACATTGAACTCGGTCATGAGATGATAAACAGATAAGCACATTTATGAGTTCGCCAATTGCATGGACAAGAGTCATGTCCAGATGAGTAATTTATTCATTTGTTTTGTTCCATTTTGCGTTGATCTTATTTGCGATAGATAATGGAATTATGTTTACTGATGTACTAGAATCAACAAAGAAATTGTGTACATTGAAATTGAATATTTTGAAATTTAACAAAAATGGAGGGCAAAGGGTATTTACATTAATTTTTAAAGCATTAAGCATGAATTCAAGGGAACCAGAGGAAGTACTAGATCCCTTACATGAAGAAGCATTTTTACCAGAGGTGGATTGTCCAAGTGTGTGCAGGAGCATGTACCGCTTGTTGGGCCGCAAATATGTCATTATTATTACCACTTTCTAACGTCTATTTCATCCATTTCTACCATTATTTATCACATTATTTATCATAATTTATCACATAATTCCATTTTATAATTATTAATGCTATTTTTGGATCAATACTACTATTTCACCTTTATTTTTAATAAATTGAAGATTATTATGCATTATTTTTCCAACGATGGTTTATTAATGAATTTTTTATAACATCACTCATGATTTTAGCCTCCAAGATCTCTTCAAATTGGAAATTTGATCTCCAACTATCCCAACTCATAAATTCGTTGGAATAAGAAGTGATAGTTTTGTGTTGGCTATTTCAGACAAATGAAGATAAATCCTGAAATCTAAGACATGGGTTTTGCGCAGAATGGATCAATTCAGTTTTCTTGTGAGAATTTTTTTGAAATTCGGTTTGGATTGAGAGAAACAGAAGGTTCTCTAAAGAAAACTTTTTCAGATTTGTTGTGGTCGTTTTCCAAATTCTTCCAATTTCAATACCAAATTCGACTTTTTCGAGCTAAGCCATGATATTTCAGATTAATCTTGCTGATAAATTTTTTGTAGACAATCTTCAATTGTAATGGTAAATCATTTTGTAGTCAAGTTAGTTTTAATTTCCCTTTGCTCTCTATGTATTTAAATGAAAATAGAGATCAAAGATAAGGGGAAGAACATATGAAAAATTGTTGGATGAACGAATGAACAATTGTTGAATACGAGATGAATAATTGTTGAACTTGAGACAAAGCTAAGAGCTTCGTTCTGATGTAATTATTTCTCTCATATATTTTAATGAAGGAATTTATCTATTAAGTTCTACATCTGTTACTTGTAATCTGATTTGAATTATTTCTCATGGCAACACTGAGTCTTGGGCAGTTGGGCCCACTACCTTGGACAAGGTGCTGCCTTGAACATCTAAAGTAGTTTAGTTGTGTGCTTGTTTATTTTAATTTCAATTCCCATGCCTTAAAGTATATTTCCTTTCTTTTAAATAATTTGTTGTTTGCTTCATTTTCCAGATTGTTATTTCTTGCAATTTCTAGATTTCATTTAATTTATTGTTTTAGATTAGAATTTGAATTATGTTGAGTGTAATAGGTTAAATTTACAATTCAGCAATGTGTGATTTAATTCATTATTGATTCAAGTCGTGTTATTAGCATAATTATTTTCCTATAATTTACTTTCTGTTTTTGAGATTTAGTATTGTTTTTCAAGTCTTGTATTTTATTTCTTTTCGAATGAGCTTGATAGTGTAGAACATAATCATGTAGAATAAGTGTTAGTTGTTGGCATTTTCTATGCATATATTTTGTTGATTTCCTTGAAATAAAAATATGTTCCTTGGTTGATAATTATTGAATAGATGATTAGTTTTTGTATTAAGTAATTAATTTTATCCAACATTTTGGTGTTGTTGTTGGGGAAGGCAGTAAAATAACACTACCACACTAATATTTGGTTGTATATTCATACATCATTCTAGGGAGAGTGTTTAGGAGTGATGTATTCTTATTTTTTCCTTTTGCTATGAAAAAATTGGGTATTGAAAATGAGAGGTAAGAACCTGCATATTAGCAAGAAAAATGCTTGCTCTCCAACCCGCTTCTCAGCAATTGTGCAGAGGTTAAATAGGATAGGTGTTTGTTTTTTCTGAATGACTAAGTAGAAAAAGATAGAAATTTGAAGAAATCTTATCATTTCACTTAAGTGGTGATGTAAGCACCACCCATTCCACTAACCAATTGACAGAAATATTTGAAGGAGGAGCCTTAAAGTATCACATGAAGAACATATTCTATAATGGTAAGAAATGGCTCACATTGCTACTTTTGAACTCCCTATCAGAGATCTAGGAGGAGTGGCACAAATACACATAATTCCCCCATCTTCTCTACCAAATTTTCATGGTTTGGAAAATGAGGATCCAGATACATTCTTATTTGAGTTTGAAGTACTTTGTGGAGGATATGATTATTGTACTAATGATCAAAGGTTGAAGGTGTTTCCTCTTACTTTAAAAGGAGCAGCTCTCCAATGGTTCATGAACCTCGGTGGAAACTGCATTCAAACATGGGAGGACATGAAGAATGTGTTCTTGAAGAAGTACCAAAATTATTGCAAGGCCATTGAAGAAATTTCCAGTATGATACATGGGGAAGATGAAAGCTTGGAGGACTATGTGGAGAGATTTAAATACAACCTTCAAAAATTAAAGTATAAACATTTGGAAAAATAGGTATTGAAAACACTCCTACTCAAAGGAATCAAAGACGAATTTTTAGAACTCTTAAATCTGATAGGAAAAGGTGATGTTTTTCAGCTATCATATGATGATGTTTTTTATTTATGCATAAGGTATTCAAGAGGAATCTCCAAGGGTGTTAAGAATTCTATAGAATTTTCTTCTTTAATTTCCAAATATACTACAAGAACATGAGATATAAGAGCTGAAATCAATTATTTATTTGACTATTTTAAAATTGATTTTATTATCTCTCTAAATTTACAATTGCATGTTTTGCAGGTAAAGAAAAATCAGGAAAAATTTGAAGAAGTGTTTTTCCCTCATTTCCAAAAGGAGCATCCCATGCATAGTTTCTCTTTCTTACCTAGGATGAAAGCAACATATCAAAAATATCGAGAAGCTACAAGCTCACAACCATGGAAACCATGGCCTACATGTATGGTTCAAAACACTTCCTCTCCATTTTCTTACTTTCATAATCCAATATGGAATACTCCTTTATTAGGGTAGTCATGTCAATCTCAATATAACCACCACCAATCTTGTCCACAAGTTTGGAATGGTTCATCTTATTATTACATGACTACTCTCCCTAATCTTGTAGCACAAGCACATCATCCATATTCTTTACCAGCTCTTCAACAGCACCTTGCTTTCCTATCAAAATCATCCACACAACCCAATCAACTACATCATCAAAATCCTCCATGCCCTACACAATTTCCTACTCAACTCATTCCACACCCTCACAATAATAAACCCGTACAACATGTTTACTTTGTTGAACTGCAAAATTTACCTACCCTTCCTACCCATTCTATCTCACATGCACCATTACAAAAAACTTATATTGAGGTTGGGAAGGCTTCAAATCCAGAAATTGCATAATTCATGGAAGAACTTCATCATATGAAAACCATGGGAAATCAAGAGAGTCAAGGTTGTATTGAAGATTGGTTTCACTCCATCATTTGTTTGGAGCATCGCTCCATACTTCAGCAATTTTTGGCATCATCCTTTCAAGGGAAGTTGGTCTCTCATACCCTATTATTTATTAGCATGTATTTTTCAAATCTGGGTATGTACATACTTGAGGCTTTATTTCGAAAACAGTTCCATTGGAATTACTATTACACGTAAGTATATTTTATTTTTCACAGTAGAGTAGGTTAGTGTAGAAAATATAATAAATAAGAACATAAATAAATAATTATTTTTATCTATAAAAAAAAATAGTTGTTTTTGTTGCAACACACTATGGAAATCAACATTGGTGATAATGATAAATGTTTGAATTTATTTATGCACGTAAATGCATTATATTGAATATAATGTTTCTACAGGCACTGATATTCATTTTTGTCACCAATTTGGAAAATTTTCTTGAATATCATATTTTTTTGGCTTGCGGGCTTGATAAAAATTTTGAAAACACAGTCGAGACAGTCATGTTTTGAGGGATCAAAAGGGAATATTTTTAAAACATATTTCTATCCTAATTATCCCTTTATGTCTACATTCCAACCCAATTTTAATCACTCAAATTGGATTTGAAACGAAAAAATATAACCAAAACATTGATAGGGTGTCTAGTTGGCAACTCAGGGACACAGATGGGACAGTCAGTTTTTGGAGGCCCAAATGACTAGATCTTGCAAACATATTTCTATGGTATATTCCCCTATGAATATATTTTACAATTAAATTTGAATCACTCTATTTCGATATTGTATGAGAAAGTTATGACCAAAATACTGACTACCTATAATAAATCAGCATTCTCAAAACTTTGTTTTTCTGATTGTTCACTAGAATATTTGAACCATCAATTATTCTTGCCTTAAAAACCTCTTTCTATTGGAGATATATAAATGAATATACTTATTCCCCAATTTAATCATTTTAATTTTTCATCAAACGAAAAAATTTATGCTTAAAATACCAATTGTTGGTATAAGTTAGGAAATTGAAAATGAATCTGTTATGCAGATTGTTATAAGTAAATTTGACATATCATATATGGAGTTTTTAAAACATGTTTATTTTGGAGATATTCCTATGAACTCACTTTCATTTTCCTTTTGAATCACTCACATCAGACGAAAAACAAAGAAGTTATGATTAAAATATTGTTGGTTAGTATAGTTGGCCACCGCTCCCCCGCAAGTAAAAAATTAATTTTACTTCTTCTTCTTTTTTCCTCTGGATTTGTTTTACAAAGTAACTAATTGTTATTTTTTTCATGTTTCTTAGATTAGGAGAGCCCGATCACCTCTCTTCTTCCATGATTTCATGTTTTATTGCAGGTAGACGCTCGTTTTTTTGCAGGTCTTGGGAGAATAAAGGAGGTCAATTTATGACCGAGTGATTCTTGAAGGCAATGATAATGACATAAGATATTTTCATCCAATAATCTATTAAGAAATCTAATTTCATAGAATTTTGAGTCTTTCTAGGTGTCATAAGAGCTTGTTGCAAAATAGTCCCCACTATTGCTCACCAACATGAATAAAACAACAAGACTTTTTCATTACCTAATGGATTTATAATAGGAAAAATGAAGAATTGAGCATTCAAGTCATTTCCACCAAAGAATTTTTCCAAAATATCATTTTTTTCCATTCATTCGCCATTGATAGATTGTTGTTCCTGTAAACAAATTGATGTTCCCTTAGGAAACAACATTACTGCAACTGAAATCACAGTTGTTGTAACTTTATTTATTTATTTATTTACTCTTTTTAATAAAATTTTGTTTCTTTTCTGATTTCTCTTATGTGTTTGTGTTTCAAGTGTTTCTTCCTTCAAAATTGTGGTTGACATTTGGTTGGCGAATGCGCAGTTTCTATATCAAAATGAACACTTGTTGTTCTGTCCAATGAACAGTTTTTGTTCTATCAAATGAACAACCACGTTTCTTTTGGGTGTGTTTAAAAACTGTTGTTCAATCAATTGAGTGGTTGTTATTCAATTAACTGAAAATCTATTGTTTGACCAAATGAAGAGATGTGTTTTCTTTTCTTTTGGTGTGTATAATAAATTTTTGTTCAATCAAATGAACAACGAATTTAATTTTGTGTGTTTGTTGTTCAAACGATTGAACAACCACTGTTCAATCGACTAAACAGCTGTCGTTTGGTCAAATGAACAACAGATTTTATTTCGTGTGTTTTTGTTATTCAAACGATTGAACAGATGTTGTTTAATTGATTGGACAGTTGGTGTTCAATCAACTGAACAGCTGTTGTTCAGTCAAATGAACAACAAATTTTATTTTGTGTGTTTTTTTTGTTCAAACGATTGAACAAATGTTGTTCAATCGATTGAACAGTTGTTGTTCAATTGACTGAACAACTAATGTTCAGTTAAATGAACAACATATTTTATTTTGTGTGTTTTTGTTGTTCAAACGATTGAACAGTTGTTGTTCAATAGATTTAACAATTGATGTTCAATCAACTAAACAACTATTGTTCGGTCAAATGAACAACAGATTTTATTTTTGTGTATTTTTGTTGTTCAATCGATTGAATAGCTATGTTCAATCCACTGAACAGCTACTGTTCAATCGACTGAACAAATGTTGTTCAGTCGAATGAACAACCATTTTTTTGTAATAAATAGCTATCTAAATGATTTTTTTCCAATTTTATGCCCATATAACCATTTTTTATGCATTTTCTCATGAAAATCATCTTGTGAATGGGAATGTGCATTTAAGAAGGGGAAAAGCAATGACACTAATAAAAATTACGATCCTTTTACTTTTGATGGATATCTTTATTTTCAGACATTGATATGGCCTAACTATGTAATGGCTTGCTGGATATCTTTTCTTCAAACATATTATAAGGAATTCATTATCTTAATACCATGTTGGGATATATTTTTACACTATCAATGGAAAATATTCTAGGGCAGGGTGACTCAGGAATAAGAGTATAACTTTTATTGGCAATTATTTTCACCCCTCACACCATCCCTAACTCTTAAGGAGTTAATGAGCCTCCTGTTATCACTCAGGTTTTCCTAGAAGTTGTGTAAGAGGAAAGTATACCCGAGGTAACCACAAACCAACCTTTTAGATGCAGAATCTAGCCAATCTGCATCCAGATATGGCTCTCTCTTTATGATTTATCTTTGTTCTTGGAAAGTTTTAGGCTAGTTATAGATTCAAGAGTTTGTTTTGGGAAAATGGTGGAATCCACAAACTAAGGGCAAGGTTGAGAGCTTTCAGTCCATTGGGCTATGGAGTCAAAGGATGGATTTACTGGATTTCTATTCTAAACACCAGATGGTATTACAGGGAAAGATAGCTAGACAGAGAACAATCCTTAAAATTTAAAGTGGATGGGATGATCTTGAAGGGATGAAAGGAAGCTAAGAATCTTTTCACCATGTTCAAAAGAGAGAAATGAGATGACTACAAACAAAGAGCAATGAAGAATTCTTTATTATAGTAATCAACAGTGTTTAAATTAGCAAAGCAAGAGCATTTAAGAATTCATGCTTATAACTAATTTAGAAGAAAACATTAAGAACAACCACATTTTAAATCAGAGTACAATTAAGCAAATTATGATTCAATCCTTTATGTAAATTATTCAGAAATGGATATGATGATATTATAAACTAATATAAAACTACAGACAAAGGGTAGAAAGACTTATTGAACTGTAGTCCAACACATGAATCCTGCAACAAGTCTAGTGCTTTAAATCGTCATCCAGTAAGCCACGAATAAATTTCTCCAAAATGCTTTTATTCTGAAAATCTCAATGTTACAGCAGAGTAATCGAATCCACCCTCAATACTCTTTTTGAGGGTTTATTTATACACTAAATAATTGAATATATCTCACACTATCCTAGCCCATATTTTGGGGTGACTAAGGATTAATTTACAAGTAAACAGGAGACAAATGGTCTCGTATATAGCATAATAAGTAACTGCTGATGTGCTGTTTCCTTTCTTTGTGGATGTGCTGGAGTTAAGTGCTGAAAAAGGGCTCGTTGCTGTCTTTTGGAGTAATTTGTTTTGCTTGCTTGATACTCTTTGTCTTTACGGATACTCTTTTACCTGTGTAACTGATACTCTTTCATCTGTACTCATTTTTACCATTTACCTGATAGTAAAGATAAATTCTCATTCTGAAAATAACTTTTATAGAATTTCCAACATTTCATTCCACCATTGATTATCTGGTATCATAGTCCTTTTGAGCTTTCTCAATGTTTCATCTGCTTCTGTCAGTTTGTAAAAGGTGGGCTCATTAGGAAATAGATACTTTATTTCATGTTCCAAATGAAATAAATTCCTCACTCTATCATAGATGTTTCTCCTTGTTGGTAATGTTGATTGTGGTAAACTAGGAGAACAAGCAGCTGTATTTTGAGCATGAGCCTTTATTTTCTTTATATAGGTTTCTAAGTCCATTATTTGATCCTCCGAGAGCATAGGACTTGGTAACCCACTGTCCAACAAAGCTTGGAATTTCTCTCTGAAAATATTGATATCAACCAAAATATCTGTGCACTTCCTTTCTAAATTCTGCATGAAAGTTCTCTTGATGAAAACTCTCTTTATTTCTAAAACTACGCCGGTTCTGTCCTCAATCCCTAATACTGCAAGCTGTTGTTTTGTCCTGGTGTTCAAAAATTGAATGAGCTGATTGGCCTGCTCAGGCCCGCCTCTTAATTCATTTCTGGTTCTGTTTATTTCTTCTTGGGCTATTTTAACCAACTCATTTTGTTCAAAAATAGCTTGAATAGAGGGCCAAATACCCTTTATTAACTCAATGATGTTACCCCAAAGAATGTCATTTATTTCGTTTAAAGGCTTCTCCAATGAAAGATCTTTTTCCAAAGCCTGAACCAATTTTTCCAACCTTTTTATTTCCCTGGTGTTATCAGCAGCTGCCTTTTTAGATGTATCATATTTTTCCTCCAATTTTACTAATTGCAATTTCGTTGCTTGGAGTTCTGTGACCCTTAGTTGTAGACTTTCCATCTGCTTTATTAATTCATCAGAACTCAAACCAGAAGTGTTTACCTGGGATGGCTGTGTTTGCTGCTCTGTTGTTGTAGTACCTGTTGTTGATGTCTGCCTGATAGTTTCCTGTTCCTGCAAAGCTTGTTCCAATTCCTTCTCCGTTTCACTTAGTCGCTCAGTCATATTTAGGAGAAACTCCATTATTTCTTCCTGTGAATTCCCTTTTAGAACTTCTTGGGTCTGAGGGTGCCTTGAGGCTGGAAATTTTAGCTGCTTCCTCAGTGCAGCTATGTCATCATCTTTCTTCTTTATTAATGCCTCAATACTTTTAATGTCTTTGGGGTTATGACCCAAGCCAATGATTATGTCTTCTAAAGACTTTATTCTATTATCTTTAGCCTGTGAAGAGGCCTTCTCAATCTGCAATTGTGCAATTGTGTTATTCAAAGAATCCTGCAGCGTTATAGCTGCCATGGCCTTATTGGTAAGAGTAGAATAGACCATTTCCCCAGTTTTTCTGTGTAGCTCTATCTGGTCCAGAGGATGGATATCTTTTGCCAAAACTTCAAAATTTGTTCTGATGTAATCAGCTGCTGAACTGGGCTTTGGCACCTTTGTCTTGAAGTGGCTCATCAGAATTTTGCCTTGTGAAAGGTCAAACGCTGACATTAGTCTTTCTTGATTATGGGGAGCCATCTTCATATACTGATCATATACCTTCATTTTTAATGGATCATTCTTTGCTTTAATATTAATGAAGGTTCTTTTAATATCCCCTGTGTCTATCTTTGGTGGTCTGAAAGAGGATACCTCAGTACTTAATTACTTTTGTAAAGCTTTTCCTTTCTGTCCTGTGTTTGTTTCACTAACTGTGCCAGTTAGTTGACTGTCTTCCCTTCCATCATCAAAAACTTCATCTATGATTTCCACATCTGGAAGTGGATCTGATTTATGTTTTTTAGTTTGATGTACCTGTGAGGTCCCTTTTGGAGGTGTGGTATCTGGAACCTGTCTCTTCTTTCCTATTTCCACATTTAATGGAGTTTGCAACTCTGGAACTTGTGTGTGCTTTGCCTGTGTGGGAGAAACCTGTGATTGTTCAGGTGCTTTGGAAGTTTGTGGTTTCTCCGCCATGACCAAAGTTTCAATGACCTGGATTGCAGGTTCCTTTCCTTTTCCCTTTGATTCTGCTGCAACTGATGGACTGCTTTCCTGTAATGTGTGATGTAGAGTTGCTGCTGAAGAAGTGCCAATGTAGGGTACCTGCACTTGACCATAAGATTCTAGGTCAAAGTTTTTCTCAACATCTTTCATAATTTTATTCATTTTGTCAGCTTCACTTTCTTCCTCAACAAGTGTTCCTTCAACCCATTCCTCTTGATTGGCATATTGTTCTAAATCAGGAATCTTGTGTATATAAGGGGATGATTTATTCTTTAATCTCTTTTCACAAATAAAACCAAATGGGTCATAAGGAACCCAACGGAAAGATGTTTGGAACTTTCCTTGCAATATATTTTCTGCCTCTCTCTCGGCCTCCCTAGAGTTGCAGATGAAAGGACCTAATTGACTTTTGATCCTTAACTGAGCTTTCTTCTTTACACTACAAAAATGGATCACATCTGAATTGTTCATTTGCCTGAAGTATTCCAAGGCAAAAATCCTCATTGGCACATATCTTGGTAACCTGAATGGATGTAATTCACATCCATAAATCCTGATGACTGTATGATTTTGATACAAATACCAATCCCCAACCTTATAAGTCCTTGAAAGTTGCAAGGTCTTTTTTATTTCATTACTGAGCCTTGGGGGAGAGATTCCTGTTAACAAAGTTGTTGCAGGATATACAAACTGATCAATGAACTCAGTGTAGGAATAGGGAGAGTCAGAAGAAGAATGAATTATGGGGGACCAAAATATGACTGACCTGGGGTTTCCCTTGGCATCAAGTTTTTGAACAGGGAAAGGGAACTTTTCTGAATGATAGTAGATAATGAGATGATAGATGACTGAGGAATATTTAAAAACTTTTTCATCTTCTAGCCTCATAAATTGATCATGGATCTTGTTGGCTATGAAGGAGGCAAAGTCATATTTTATCTCAGGAGGTTGCCCAGGAGTAAAAATGGATAGCAAAACCAAGGTTATCTCATCCACATATTCATTGGTGTTGAATCCCAAGACAAAAGATATCATATTTACAATGAGCCTTCCCAATGTATTGAAATAATAAAAACCAAAAGGAGGAGACCCTTTTGGCTGATGCTCTGGCAACATGAAATTCTGACACATGGATTTTAGCTTTTCTGGGGTTAATTGCCTGGTTTTCTCAATCAATTCTTCCATGGACAATGGTGCTAGTTCTTGGTCTGTTTCAAAGTGTAACATGGCATTGATAGCCTGGGGAGTAATGGGAAACATAACACTTCGATCAGGAGCTATTACAGCCCTTTGAGTGGGATCGTAGTTTGAATGGCAGTAATGGATGATTTCTGGGAAATAAATGACTGAAGGGATGAGATACCTTGGGAGATTGGATTCCCACAACCCTATAAGATCTTTCCCCTTTGAGTATTCGTCTCTGCAGCGACAATAACTCAATAGAGGACTTTCATCAAAATGTAAGTCTTTAATTTGGAAATCTTTATCTACCAAAGGTAAATATTCCAATTCACGGTGAGGAGCATTCAGTGGAGTGATATTCAAAGCTGCCGGGGCCTCCATTTTGGTTCTTGTGGATTCAAAATGGAGGTTTTTGGTTTTCCTCACAGGCCGGGCGGGATTTCTAAAATGAAGGAAATTGGCACAATTTGTAGGTTCAGGGAGCAATTACACAGTTTTAAAACCTCAGGGGAGGAACTCAGTGATGATTTTAATCACTAATTCAGCGGAAAAACAAAGAACACAGAGTTTACTTGCAGCTCGGGGCGGAGTAGGATAAATACCTGTCTTTGGAAGCAAGCTGGTTCTTTAACCGGTAGCAGGTGGTAGCAGGAGGACGCTTGAACGCAGGTCTGGCGGATTTATGGAGCGAAAGTGACTGAAACAGTGGATTTTAATGCAAATTCGAAATCGTAGCAGAGAGCGCAGTTGCGTTTGACAGCGAAAATAACGGAAAAAAACACGAAAATTGACTTTATTTACAAGTTAAAAGGGTTTTTATTTTTCCGAGGAGTGACGTCATCGACGTACGGGCTGACGTGAGCGAAGGTCGGGCGGTAAGTGGTAAGCGGTAACCCCGCACCGCTTTTGGATGAGGGTGGTTTAAGTCGGGAGGGCAGCGATTCCACAAAGCATTTGCCACGTGGACGGTGGACTATTCAAATACCACCCATCCCCCGCTGGTTAAAAGGCTGACAAGGGATGGGTAGCGGAATTGACAGGGATCGTTGATCTGCGGAGGAGTGATCAAACGGCTGAAATGATGGGGAGATCGCGGAGGATTAAAGCGTGGGCCCGTCGGGCTTTAAAACAATTTAAAGTTTAATCTAATCACCCCGGGAGATGTATAATAGGCGGAGAATAAGGTTATTAGTTAATTCAGATAATTAACTAATCCCGTATTTATAATGAAAAGGGAGTCGTGGCGGGATTTTGTTAGGCGCGGGTGTTAAAATGCTGCGTTAGATGCCAGGTAGGTGAGCCACGTTGGCGCGGGGTTTTCCAAAGTTTAGTTTAGAAAATAAAACTTCGGGTTTTGTATTTTTGGGTTTAAACATACATATTGTATGTTTAAAGTTTCATTTTTTCATATATGTTTTATTATATGATAAATCAATTAATACAATTAATTTACCATAGGGGCGGGATTATTATATAAAGGTATAATTTAACCAAAGGGCTTATATAGTGGGTTTTCTTTTGAATGCACGGGAAAATAATTACTTTGGTTAAACTATATAATAGAGGGGTTTTTTGGGTTATTTATAAAAAGGGAGTTATATACTTAGGATAGGGTATTGTACTAGGGATTTAGTAAATAAAGTTAAACATCAATATGACAAAGGGACAAGGGAACTCAAAACACTTTGCACATCTAAGAAAGTGATAATTTTTGAAGTAAATTGCAATATCTCATCTTCAACACTTAAACTTAGAATAGTAAGTTATTTTGAGGGATTTTTATGGAATTTTGCATGATGTTCCTAAGTAAAATGGGATTTTACTTAGGACAAGGTTAAAGATGGATGATTATAATGATGAATTGTCTCAAGTACTTAGGTCTTTTTGATCATTAGGCCGAGGGTCCGGTCCCTCCAGAAGTCAAGGAAATGCCTTGAGCCCCTTTGATCTCCAAATAACTTAGTACTTTGGGGGAAATTAGTAAAACTTTTGAGGGGAAAGTGATGAGGGAAGTTAATGAGTTTGACTTTGCTTGCTGTGATTTTCCAGTATATTTCTGCTTTAGTACTCATGATGAAAGTAAAGGATCAACAACATGTAGCAGCAACATTCATCAGATAACACTTTGTAGCACCATCTACCTACCCTATCTACTTAACACTACCATTTTCTCTTCTTTATTAGGGTGCATTTAGACTTGCAAACCCTTTTCAACCTTTTCTTTTTACATGATAAATCTATCTATTTCTTCCCTTATTACATCTAAGGGCTCAGATTTAAACTGTTGAGCACCTTTTATTAACTCTACCTATCTACTTATCTGCCAAGATTAAATTGTTTGGTCAGATATTTATTCTCTATTCTACAACATGAAATTGAAAAATGAACTAGCCAAGCTTAAACAGTTTGACTATTCATGAATTGTGGCATAAAATACAAGTTGCACACAATTTGTTTATTACATCAGAGTAAAAGGTAGTGGCATTTAGACTAGCACACTTTCCTTGGCCTTTCTTTTTGATGGGGTTCATTTCTTTTACTTTTTGGCCATTTTTATTCTTTTTACCCTTTGATTTTTTTTTTAGGGTATACCCTCTTTACATTTTTTAAATTTTTTGATTTGTTTTGGTTTTTCAAGAATATGGAACACCTTTGCTCAAGAAAGAAGGTTTGAACATATTCCATAGTTCAATCAAGACAATCATGAAAGATGAAACCTATTGGTATAGGAGACTAACACCTCCATCTATATATATATATATATATATATATATACAAAGATGAAAATAATATGCAAATCTTTTAGAAAAAATAGGGGTCTCATCATGAGCCAATCTACCATGATCATAGGGAGATAACAAGTAACATTATCAAAATGGCTACCGCACCAGGGCAATGACTTTCTAGCCAAAGTAAAAATTGTCTAAAGGACAGGAGGTCTCATCACGAGTTGGCCTGATTACTTTGTTATATCCTAGTGAATGGCATTGTGGTTTTTCTGGTTACCATGCCAATACGGTGGTCTTTCTATAAGAGAAAATAAATTATCTAAGTATTAAATAGAGGATTTTGGCTCATTTTTGTGTTAAAAAGAAACCCTGTCGAGGCTATGGACGCCTGCTGGCAGCAGTGGCTCTGCTTGTGGAACTGGAGTTTTATGATAACCACCAATTATTTTATATTCTCTTATTTTTACCAATCCATTCCCAAAGGAGAACTTACCATTTGAATAGTTTTATCTTTATAAAAATCAGCATCCATGGTAAAACTGCATATGAATTAACGTAATTATGTCTAATTATTTAATCCCAACAGCTATTACCGCTCTTTATCTATCATGCTTTGTCACAACTTTCCATCAAAACAAAAATCTTTTTCATAATCATTACTTCTCTATTTTTCCTTTTTAATCATTTCCCCATCCTCCTTATGATTTGAGTTTATTTGATTGATTTCTGCCGCAATATATGTTGTTTTGGTTATTATTCCACTGCATTAATGATTTCAACGTCATGTCCTCTTTTCCCGTGCTTTCTGGGCATGGATACCCAGGTGAAGAAAAACCCTTCCACACTTTGTACTTACTTTCAGCTTGCATGGCTTCCACCTTTTTACATCACTTTTAGCATCAAATCGGCCTACATCAACTTCAACAAATTCCAGTCCCTACATGCCATTCCACATTTTTACGGAGGTAAAACTTGAGGTAAAATAACATAAGTTTCTAATTTATTAAGAATTTAGGAGAATTTCATGAAAATCCATTAAGCATTATTTATCTTCATTCGTTCCACTTCTTTACTACTTCCCATTTTTCAGAGACACGAAATCTTTCAGTTTGGGGGAGTGTTACTTTCTTTAATTTCTTTATTTTGACCATGCCATCATCCATTGATCTCCTTATTCATTCTCAAAATCTCCTTTATTCCACGTTGTTGTACACCAAGCACAACGATTGTAGCAACTACCCCAATCTGTTTTCTAGTATAACATGAGGGCATACTAATTCTCCAGTTTGGGGGTAAGGAATTGCTACACATGATGGATGGTTTCTACTTTCTTTTTCATTTAAGGCATACAATTTCATTTTTATACAGTGCAAAAATTGATTTGTGCATATCTTTAAAACTATGAATTAAATTCTTGTGATTTTTGGACAACAATTAAGTATCTTTAAACTACACAAACCCAAAAAGTTTCAAGCTAAATTAGTTTGTGAAATTTTAGAAATCATGTACTATCACCTACAACCATTTTTCTTATATCTCATGATCCATGCATCAAAACAATCATATTTTTGGATTACAGAAGCATTAACATACGGTTGAAAGTCAATGTGAAAATTGTTGTGCATTCACCAACATCGCTAAAATTGAATATTTATTATTTGAGGAAGAATTAATTTGTTCCATCAATATAATGACTTAGGGTGAACATTTTTATTATTGTATTATAGCTTGGCTAATACAGAGGCTTTGGGTTGCATGAGGACATGCAACATATCCAGTTTGGGGGTATGTTGGGCTAAAAATATTTCATTATTATTACCACTTTCTAATGTCTATTTCATCCATTTCTACAATTCTTTATCACATTCTTTATCATAATTTATCACATAATTCCATTTTATAATTATTTATGCTCTTATGGATCAATACTAATTTTTCTCCTTTATTTTTAATAAATTGAAGATTATTATGCATTATTTTTCTAATGATGGTTTATTAATGAATTTGTTATAACATCAATCATAATTTTAGCCTCCAAGTCTCTTCCAGATTGGAAATTTTATCTTCAACTATTCCAACTCAGAAATTCACTAGAATAAAAAGAGATAGTTTTGAGTTGGATATTTCGAACAAACAAAGATGAATCCTGAAAATCCGAAACATGGGTTTTGTTCCAAACAGACTAATTCAATTTTCTTATGAGCAGTTTTCCAAAATTCTGTTTGGATTGAGAGAAATAGAAGGTTCTCTGAAGGAGATTTTCTCATATTTGATGTTGTGGCCGTTTTCCAAATTCTTCAAATTGCAATACCAGATTCGACTTGTTCCATCTGATTCATGATATTTCAAATCTGATCTTGCTGATTAATTTGTTGTAGACAATCTCCAATTGTAATGGTAAATCATTTTTCAATCAATTTAGTTGTAATTTCCCTTTGCTCTCTATGTATTTAAATGAAAACAGATATCAAAGAGAAGGGGAAGAACATATGAAAAATTGTTGGATGAATGAATGAAAAATTGTTGAATACGAGATGAATAATTGTTGAACTTGAGACAAAGATAAGAGCTTCATTCTGATGTAAATATTTCTCTCATATATTTTCATGAAGGAAGTTATCTATTGAGTTCTACATTTGTTACTTGTAATATGATTTGAATTATTTCTCAAGGCAGAACTGATTCTTGGGCATTTGGGCCCACTACCTTGGATGAGGTGTTGCCTTGAACATCTAAAGTAGTTTAGTTGTGTGCTTGTTTATTTGAATTTCAATTCTCATTCCTTAAAGTAGATATCCTTTCTTTTAAGTAATTTGTTTTTTGCTGCATTTTCTAGATAGTTGTTTCTTGCAATTTCTAGATTTCATTTAATTTATTGTTTTAGATAAGCATTTGAATTATGTTGAGTGTAATAGGTTAAATTTACAATTTTGAAATGTGTGAATTAATTCATTATTGATTCAAGTCGTGTGATTAGCATAATTATTTTCCTGCCATTTACTTTTTGTTTTGAGATTTAGTATTTTTTTCAACTCTTATATTTTATTTCTTTTCGAATGAGCTTGATAGTGTAGAACATAATCATGTAGAACCAGTTTTAGCTGTTGGAATTTTCTATGCATATATTTTGTCGATTGCCTTGAAATAAAAAGACGTTCCTTGGTTGATAATTAATGAATAGTTTATTAGTTGTTTTTATTAAGAATTAATTTTACCAACACCGCTAGCTTGCGATATTTTTTAGTTTGAACATTGAGATATTCACTCGAGCCTTCTTCATCTCTAAAACTATGTTGCAATCCAAACCAAGGAATATTTTTGAAGTGTCTGGGGGTGTGAATTTTTTTTTGACTTCCATATTGATGGTCTTACCCTTATCTCTCGTGGAATTACTTTTCGTTGTGGTTGCATTCCCAGACTTGCTCTGAGTGTTGAGCTGAGTTGACGAGTGTACTGACCTTTCTTAACAATTGTTCCTTGAATTTTTTGTTTCACAACTTTGGTTCAATGGTCGACCCTTGGCTTCTCAAACTATATCGATTATTCTGCTTCTGGTTTGGGCCATCACTCGGACGTTGTTTCTCGACAATGCTCTTTTCAACTTCCAGTACGTAAATGAATGTGTTTATTGCATGTCTTATGGTAGGAGTTTCCTCAGTAGCATCAATTTCTTCCTTTTCTTCCGCAGGCTCGGTTTTCTCGTCCAAAATTATTATATCAATAAGGTGTGTAGCAATAATGTTCATGGTGTGGTTCCATTCTGGGAATGTTTTTTCTGAATGATACTATTAATGATATGAATAATATTGATCCATGCTCATACTTTGAATGTTCAACACAACGTTCGAGATTCGTGTAGACTTGGTCAGTTGATTACTATTACTGTCGAAATTGGCAGTCCTTCTGAAAAGGTATCTGGGATGCTTACTACTCATGGTGGTCTCACTTGACCTTTGTTTTATCTCTTCCAACTTGTTTGACAGATTCTTGATGGTGTGAGTCGAGATTTCAAGATCGAAAGTTTCTTTCGTTTTGGCCTTGTTTATTGAGGCCTGGGACCTTTTACCTGTGTCTTTGGAGTCTTTTACTGGTTCATCGTCTACAATTACCCCAATCACGAGAAATTCCTTTTCAACAACGATTTCGTCTTCATATTTTTCAGTAAGTGTTTGTTTCACAGTTCGCTTTACAAACTACGCAATTATTGTTGGCAAGGAAAAAGTGTAGTAATCAATGGTGATGGAGTCATGAGCCTTCATTGTTTGCTGGAAATTTATTCAAAATGCAGTTAAACCTAAGATTGAAATTTTTCACTTCTCTTTATGCCCCATTGAGATTACCCAATTCTTTCAACAACATGGTGGGGGTCTCATCATTAATGAATTTTTCAAGGAAAACTTCTTTAACCCCCTCCTGTTCTAGATGGAATTCACAAGAATACTATGATACCATACAGTTGCTCCACCATCTAAGGTGCATGGAAAAAGTATACATCCAACATCGTCATAGCACACTTCAAGTGTTTGCAGATGTAGGTAGAAGTTTTCTAAATGGTCTTCTAGCTTTACCATTTTTTTAGGGTTGTACTTCATTAAGAGATTTTCTGGAGGCCTTGGCATCTTGTTTAAAACACCCAGAAGTGCAAGTGGGCCCTGAGACATCGAATCTAGATCTTGGTAAACCATGTCTTCATCTTCATCCTCCTCTTCCTTATCAGAATTTGATGGCTCTTCTTCCTCATCCTCTTCACTGCCTAACCCACAAAAAATATCGTCTGAGAGTACAATGTTATCTCCGTCACCATCATTATATAATGGAGGTTGCTCTGAATTTTTTGCGTTCTCCAGAGAATTTGCTAACTATTCAAGGGTGGTGAAAACCAAATCTTCAATAGTAGAAACCATTATCCTGGTAGCGGTGGTTGGTTTATTTTCAGAAAATATGGAAGGTTATGTACTCCCAGAATCAATCCAATAGCTTTTACAAATTAACGGGTTACAGGACAAATGGCCTAAATCTTATCGTAAGAGGTTTCAAAATTTTGTACAAGCTCGGGCTGAGAAGAGTCACAAAATTCAGGAACACGAGTATGGAGGTGTTGTGAACATTTTTTCCTTGACCGAAAGGTGTGATATTGGGGTTGATGGGGTTATCAACCATAAGGTTTCCCTCCTAGCGATAGAAATGTTGATAGTGTTGGACCCGCAAAGACTCATGGGATATCCTCAATATGAAGTCCCAATTAGACCTCACATAATTTGGTGTAGGAGTCACATAATATGGCCTAATTTTTGAATTCTTAAATATTTTCCTTGGTTCTAGCTATCAGCAATAGAGAGGGATGCAATGGTTCCATTGAAAAGCAAGAAGGTGTGCCTGGTGAGTGTTCAATTGTGAATGTGTCAAATTTCTTAGACTGTAGAGTAAGGGATAAAAGTGAGCCTCTAATAGAGAGGTAATAGTACTACCCAAGAAGAGACACACATGAATCAAAAGGATCTGTCTAACATCCAGCGGAATAGTCAACATAAGATGTGACGATGGTTACAACCAAAGAATGAGAAGGTCTGTCTAATATCCTACAGAATAATCCACAAGGATGGGACAGCTATAACAACCATTACAACACATTCTCAATAAGATAAGTACTAAAATAACCGAAATAATTAAACTACCTTATCACATGTGATAGAACACAGGAAATACAAACATTCGCATAATATTATTACACACATTCATAGTCCATGCATGAAGATCGCTTTGGCCTTGAAGGCTTATGTTATTAAGTAAAATTTTGAAGACACATGTATACAATGAACATCACTAGCTCCAATAATGAAGCGTTGGAGCCACTCCTTGCTCCAAAATAACTAGCTTATCTCCCTAATGCTTTGCGGGAGGACCCAAGGTGAAAAGTCCCTTGCTCTTACAGTGAGGGGGGTATATATAACAATGAGGAGGTGATGCTTCACCTTCCATGTGACTCTTCATCTACCCTCATGATTATTTGACTTCCTATTAATTTTGAAATTTACATGACTCTTCATATTCCACATTACTTTGGACTTTCACTTTACAATACATTTCTAAAATATATTTTACATCATTAGCCACAATGGTGTGGCATGTGACCATTAATAACATGACATGACATGACACTGCTGGCATGAACAGCTTGATGATGTGGCAATGTCAAGCCACTACTGCTGCTAGTACTGAGTGTCTTCTTGAGGATGATTTTCTTTTCTCCTCTACATGGCTTGGTTATAAGGAATCTTCAATGATATCAAGTCTTGAATAGTGGTCGCAAAATAGTGTCCCTTCGCTTTCTCTTTATTGATTGGATTATTTATTTAGATACAAGATTTTCTTATAGAATGATTCCCTCCTTTATCTCCATCTTCATCATATTTCCATGGCATGATAGGGTACCTATTCTTCCAATTCGCTCATGACAAAAAACAGCAATCTGAAAACCCCCTAGTCTAAGATTCTGCATACTTGTCCTTTAACTGAGCCAGAACCAGATGGAGAGCTGGGAAAGGGGCTCATTAACTGTGCAATTGCACAATTCAAGTAGGCAAGGGGGAACCTTGAGCCTTGAGACTACGCAATGTGCACTTCAAGCTAGGTTGAGGGAGAAAACTATGTAGTTCTAAGAGACTGTGAGACAGGTTAAGGGGATGGGAACTAGGTGAACATACTGCACAGTTTTGTGTAATATTCCCATTTTAGCTCATAGCTAAATGGAATATTAAAATTTTTATTTTATCACCTAGCAGCTTAATAAATGGGTAAGGGAACCCATTCTTATTTAAGAAATGAATAAAATCCCTCATAATGTTAAAGGGATCATCAGAGTAGCTTGATTTTTCACCCTCAAGTGTGAAAAGGGGAAAATGCATGAAGACAAGGTTAGGTTTGACCAAGTCAACAGTGCTACCATAGGAGGAGTGGCTTACTTTAGAAGATAACGTAGTGTGAATGAGGGAGAGGATATTTGTTGGAGGAAACCCTAATGTATGGGCCCATGGAGAGAGATATTTCACTTGTTTAAAAGGAGGGAAAGGCAACCATTGTTTCTCATGCTTGAGATTATTCATTTCAGGTCTATTCAAACATTGTGCATTCTTTTGCTGTTTAGTAAGAATTTTCGGGGAATTCCTGTTTAGGATTCCTTATCCTTCTTGAGAGGCCTCTTGAAGGATTTTTCTTCATTCTCCATATCTCTTGGATCAAGGCCAAAGCTTCTCCTTTCAGATATTATGTTATTTCTGCTCAAGTATAACGCAGTGTTGCTGGGGTGTTGTAGTGGAGGACACCATACACCATTTCCCTGGCTCATTTGTCAGAGGAGGGAGATTTTATTCCTCTGGGAGGTCAGTGAGGGAGATCCAGGAGCATATTGCAGATCATTGGCATCAAGCCAAGCATTTCTCTTCACCAACAGTGCATGCCCTTCTCTAGACTGCGTTATTTGTGAGTGTATTTGCAGTGGGACTTGCTCCACATGTTTGGAGGGTTAGATCTTAGGTGACAGGATCAACCTTTCATTCTAGAGATCCATTGGAGGAGATCTTGCCATTGATTGCAGCATCTTCAGTCTTCTCCATTTGTTTCCAGTTCTTGAGTTGCTGCAACTACCCAGAAACTCTGGCATTAATTTTGCTTGTACTTCAGCAATCTTTCCGAAGATTGTGTATTGTATGTTTCCAGGGGTTGAGATCTTGCTCCCCCTTCTTATTTGAGCTATCCATTGTCATATCTATATATTATTGACATTTTTCAGCAGCTCTTCTTCATGGATTGTGCATTCATAGCCAAGGCTTCTCTTGTATAGCAGTATTTCTCCATATTTCATGTATATGTTTCATTGACGCTGCATTGCCTAGCTTGAGAGATCATTTCCTCAAGATCTTGTATACATTTTTTGCTGCTATAATATAATGTAATGGTTATGTGGATCTTCCGGAATTTTGGTTTTAATGCATTCACTGCTATTTTCCAGCTCATGTTTATGTATTGTTGCTCTCCACATTGGTAATATCTTGAGATATTCCACATAGTGTAGTAATTCCAGATTTGGAATATTACAGTGGTATCAGAGCATGATCTTTGGCTCATCCTATGAGTCTTAGCCAAGAATATCAAGATGATGAAGAAGATGAGTTTACTCTCATCTATTTTTAGATCTAGAGAGAACCTTTCCAAGGAGGTCAAGAAGAATGAAGAAGGAGAAGTGGAAGGACCATGCACTTCCTATTATGACAGAGAAGAAGGAATGAAGCATGAAGAACAGTTGGAATTCGAAATTCTAAGTGAGTATCTGGCTGAATACCGAGAAAACCCTAGAACTCTAACTTTGCCACAATTTATTCAGCAGAAATAAGAAAGAATACCCCACAGCTTCGGGATGATGAGAGGCAATATATTTCTATTATCCACATTTGATGGATCACTCACATGTGCAGCAGAGGTTTGGGTAAAGAAGCTAGAGGATTACTTCCTGCTACATCCTGTAGTAGACAGAGAGGCTGTAGAAATTACAGTGTTGCACCTTGAAGGTGAAGTAAAGAATTGGTGGATCATCCATCTAAGCCATGCAAGGGTTTTTACTCTTGTTGAGTTTTCTCAGAGATTGATCAGGAGGTTTGGCAAAAGGAGGGAGGAGCCCTCACCACCAGCTAATGAAGCATGTACCAGCATTGTTGAGACCATGGAGGAGCAGCCTTCATCTTCAGCAGTTTGGGAGGCCAACACTTATGAGGAAGAAACTCTTGTAGCCCTGCAAAGAGCTTCCAAATTTCACCAAGGTATGATTGAAAATCCATCTCTTGTCATTTAAGCAAACACTTTGGATGGGTCTATATCATTGCATGCAGTTTATCCAGAGCAGCAGAATAGCACTGCACTGAGCAATGATCGAGAAAGGAGGAATCTGTTGGGGTTCCCATGTTTTGGCCAGATTGGCAAGACCAAAAGATGAGACAACATCAAACCACTTTCAGACCTCGGGATCTAGATCTCCTGGGTCCAGAGAGGGATCTCTCTATAATATGTCAAAGGTATATGTCTTTGAGGCTCAAAATTTAAGATGTTAGGCTAGTTACAAGGCTCAAGGTTGTTTGTTTGATTTGTTTTGATTTTGTTGTTGGGAATCAGGAATGAAGGATTCAATATAAGACAAGGCAAGGCAAAGAAGATTTTAGGCAAAGGTAGATAACTCAGAGAACATCAAGACCATTGGGCAATGGAGTCAGGAAAGGGTTTACTTTTTGTTCAATGTGCAAGCTTTCAGTTGGGCTAGTCATCTAAAGCATTGGATCCTAAAATGATTGCGTGACATGGAACATTAAGGATTGAAAATGAAGAGAGGTAAACCATCCAATTCTGTCTATAGATCAGGTCAGAGGTCATTTAACTCCAGACCTGCTTGGACATAATCAGGGGCAACTTGAGGGAACTTGGAAAGATTAATTGAAATGGAAAGATCCTAGTGAGGCAGAGACAGAGTTCTAAACCTCCCAGTGTTCTTAACTCATTTAATTAAATCTAAACAAGAACATCTAAAAACATACTCCATTAATCCATACATCAGCTAGCAATATATCAGACCACTACACTGGTTAGATTAATTGAAATCGATCCTTAGATAATACATTCAGTAGAAAAAATTAAGTCAAGGAGAGCAGAAACATAGGGTGCCTAACAAGGGAAAATCCTATGCCAGATTTCTGATGCAAGCCAAAAGAACTGAAATGGAATGAAATAAAACACAGAGATAGGAAAACATCACCAGCTGCTTTAGATCAGGATCCAAAGAAATGTGCTTGTCATATTAAAAATAACACCATTCAAGTACAACATTGCCCACAGCTTGAACATTCAGCATGAATACATCTTTCTTCAACCTATCTTACAACTTTACACAGAATTATATCTCACAGAAAAAGCTTGCAGTTCTCTGATATCACATCAACAACCCTTACAATGAGTTTCTTCATGAATTTATAGTTGAAAGGAAGCAGGGGAGGTAGGTGAAGAACTAAATGCAGTATTAAAAATTATGAAAAGAAAGAGGGTCGAAGCCCATTCTGTTTAAATTATGAGCGTTCAATTCCTATCACTCTTTGGATGGAAGAGTGGTCTTCTTCAGGCTTCTATTCACTTCGGTATGTCTCTTGATGTACTTTGATCTGCATGACTCTGTGGTACTATTGGTGAATAAACAAAAGATAAATGAATGACTGAGAGGTCTGCCATACTTGTGAAACAAATGCTCTGGTAGCTTCGGACTGTTGTCAGGGTGGATATTTCTTCAGGAGCACGGTGTAGAATAAAAACTACATGGGTGCTTTGTCCTTTATGGAGGAAAAACATTCTGCCACTGTAGAAACCCTGATATGCATTGATTTATGCATGTTTTACCTTCTGCGTGATCCTTGGGTCTTCAATCTGGTACTTCGCCTCTAAATCTCTGAACATAAGGCTTATATATCTTCATTTGTGTGTCTTAAGCTCTTTGTCGCTTAATTTAAATCCTTGTCTGTGGAATCTGTGCTTTAATGGCGCCGGGACATTTTCACAGGGCCAAACCCTGTTCCTTTAATGTAGGTCCTGTTGTAGGATCCCCTCAAGCTTTTCTCCATGGTTTCTACCTCTGCACATGGTCTTTTCCTGTATTTTCTGTCACTGTGATAGTGTGTGCAAATCATGGCAGCTTTCACCGCCTCAAAACCCTGCAAAACATGAAAAATGGTTAGGAAAACTTATGCACAGAGGTGGTGGATGTAATGGGGGTGGCGAGGATGACTGTGCAAACGGATGAGATGGCGAAATAGCGCGGGACTATGGCGGACAGTGCAGTATGACAGTGAAATAGAGTCGGGTGGACGTGGGCAGATTGCAGCAAAAATTAAATAAAACCTACGAAAAATCGACCTTGGAACAAATATATATGGCGGGGACGAATATATTGTGGACACACGTGGAGAGGGTGACGTGGCGATACCGGGTGATGGCGAAGAAGTCAACATAGGGGAAGACAAAACTGGACTGTCAGATCTCAAAGAGATCGACGGTTGAAAATGCAGCGGAGGGCGACGAACGGTGTGCCAGGAGTATGGTTTCCTCGGGTTAAACCTCACGCAGCTTCGTTGAGCGATGACCGTTGGATGGGCAATGAAAGATCTGACGGCTGACGACGATATCGCTCTGCGTCCTTTACCAAATTTTAACGTGCGATGAGCAAGCGGTTTTGGAACAGTGCCACTGCCATGCGTCGTGCGACGAGTGGAATCGCTGCGCAATGGGAAAATACCACCCGACCCTCATTAGCGGTGCGATATATACAGGCAGTTTTCGAACGGGCGCGCTGGTGGGGACCACAGGGGCAGGTGCTTTCTGGATCGTCGGATCAACGACCAAACGGATGGCGATGGCGCGATCGGAGGTGAACATGGGAGGTTGCGGGGGCCGCGATCGCCGTCCAATCTGTATAGATCGATGGTTGAAAATGCTCCCGATAAACATATGGGACAAGTGCTCGGTCATAGCGATGGGTTCTGTGGGGGGAAATGTATAGGGGACTAGGCCAAAAGGGGCTAGGCCCTATTATTATGTTTTAAAGTGGTTTTTTAAGCCCTTTCAATGGATTTTAAAGCCATAAGAGGGTAACGATAGGAGGACTAAGGGGGGATTTGGTAAAACAAAGGGTAAGGGTGGGATTTCATGGGGATTTTGGGAAGTTTTAGGAGAGTAAGGGGGAATTTAGGGGGAACAAATGGGACTTTGAGAAAGGAAAAAAGGGGTGAAAATAAAGCATTTTGCAAGGGTATAAAGGGCAGAAATAAAGCCTTTTGGGGCATAATTATTTATCATCAAGGCTTATTTGCTCAGAACAGCAGAGGGAAATAGTCACAAGGCAGGGAACATGAAAAGGCTACAAGGATGATGTGTTTTCAAGGGAAATGCATTCCTTGCAGGCTTATACAGAAAACTAGCCCCTTGCTTGCTTGCCAAGGAAGTTATAAGGGGCTAACAGTGGCTCCACATGGGGGATGGCTTCTTCTTGGAGTTAAGAATTCAGAAAATGATCTTTGGTGTAGGCCAGATTCCTGTTGCTTGAGCCACCTTCTTCTTTGATTTTCAACTTCCACAAACATGATAGATCAGCAGAAACATTCCCAAACAATCTACCTACCCATCCTACAATCCTAGCATTTTCTCTTCTAGGGTGCATTTGAACTAGCAGACCCTTTACATCATTTCTTTCTATAACAAAAAATAAACCTATTCTAAATCTACCCTTATTGCTCCATGAGACCATATTAGACTGTTGGTCTCATATGTTTCTCTACCTAATCTAATATCTGTTGGGATTAAACTGTCCAGCAGATTTCTTCTCTACATTCTACAACAGAAATTTAAAAATAGTCAAACTAGGATTAGAGCACTAGCTTGTCAGAGATCCAAGGTACAAAGACAACAACATGGACAAGAAAAATAAATCGAACACAAAACTCAATAAGGCTTGAACTCCGGGCTTGTAGCGTCTTTCTTTTCTTTTTTTGTGACTCGTTCGAGCTAGAGTCACTCTTTTCATTTCACCTCCGTTTTGGGCATGTTAGAGCCGATTCTTCTTTTTTGGTCCGCATTGTGACATGTTAGGACCATTGTTTTACTTTCTTTTTGCTTAGGTTTTGAGCTATTGCAGCCAATCTTTATGCACCTTTATATTCATGTGATGACATAAGAACTCTTTCCTCTCTGTTTTTCGAAACATTTTCTCTTTTCTTGAAAAATAAAAAACTGCAATGGTATATACAATGGTAATGGAAACTGGAAATTGTAAATCAGTAGAAGTAGTGTTTGAGCATCCTGCCATTGACAGGACCCCCAAACAGCTCTGTACCGTCTAATTCCTATAGGAAGAAGGCATTTGGACCCAAAGTGGCCTGGATGATGTATGGACCTTGCCACAGACTGTCAAACTTGTTGTGCTTTCCTTTATCCTCTCTTCTTGAGTCCCACTTCAGAACTTTATCCCCAATTTTGAAATCAGCAGCTTTGGTTCTTTTGTCAAACAATTTCTTTATATTTTCCTGAACTTTCACTACTCTGTTGTAAACCTCTTCCCTCGTTTGCTCGAGATGAATTGTCTGGTTTATCCTTCTCACCATACTGTCTTCTTCCTTTTGAATCTCCTGGACCAGCTTAATCACTGGTACCCCAAGGCTGGTAGGAAACACTGCTTCCGTTCCATAGACAAGCTGATAAGGTGACATGCCAATATATTTCTTTGTTGTAAGCCTGTCAGCCCACAAAGCATGTACTAGCTTGTTATGCCATGACTTTTTGTTCTCTTCCAGCAGCTTTTTGATGATGATCACCAGGCTTTTTTTTTATGATTCATCTAATCCATTACCTTGAGGGTAATAGGTAGCTGAATGACCAAGCGTTATTTGATACCTGTGACAAAAATCAACCATTTTCTTGGATCCGAAAGCAGCAGCATTATCAATGATTATTTTCCTTGGGCAACCAAACCGAGAGAGGATATGACCTTCTAGGAAACTAATGATGACTGAATTTGTGGCATTCCTAGCAGGTATGGCCTCTATCCACTTAGTGAATTAGTCTGTGGCTGTTAGGATCCATTTGTTTTGTGCAGAAGAAGCAGGGTGAATCTCCCCTATGAAATCTAGGCCCCATTGTAGAAAGGGACCTTCAACAGTGATGGGTTGTAGGGGTAAAGGGAGGAGTTTTCTTTTGCCTTCAAATATCTGTCATTTGTGGCAGACAATGATCATCTTATGGACATCATTGAAGAGTGTAGGCCAATAGTAGCCAGCTCTGAGTATTTTGTTTGCAGTGGCTTTCCAGCTCAGGTGGCCTCCACACTCTCCTGCATGAAATTATTGTTTAATCCTCTCTGCCTCGTTTTCAGGCAAACATTTAAGCAATAGGCCATTTGGGTTCTTCCAGTATAAGTAGATATTCAATATGCAATAGCTCCTGGCCTTTAGCTTTAAGAATCTAGCCTTGGTCTTTGATAGTTCAGGAGGGGCATTGAGGTGTGTAAGCACATACAAAATGTCAGAATACCAAGGAGAGCTCCGAAACTTTTCCTCAACAGTGGGATCAGGCAATTCTTGTTGCTCATCCAAGGTATTTACCATGTTAATGTCTAGGGCTTGCAGATTTGATTCAACCATTAATTGTGCTAAGCCCTGACCTTTAATCAGTTTGGTGGGTTTAATATCAAGGTCATATTCTAAAATCACAGCAATCCATTTGCCCCTCTTTCCATCAGGATCTTGGGACAATATATCTTTGACAACTATGTTAGGCACATAAGCTATGGTGTGAGAATGCAATATGTACACCCTGAAGTCATTTAAGGCCTTGATTAAGGAATAGGCCTGTTTTTCCACTATGTTGTATTTCAAGGGTGCATCCCTCAGTGCTTTGCTGAAAGAGGCAATTGGTTGTTCCATTCCCTTTGGATTTTTCTGCAGTAAGACTGCGGCCACTGTATGCTCAGAGGAAAATGAAAAGATCAGGAAATCCTTTGAGAAATCTGGGCTGATCAGAATGGGAGCTTGGGTGAGTGCAAGTTTTACTGATTCAAAAGATTATTTCGCTCCCACATTCCATTTAACTCCTACACCTTTCTTCAGCATGTTAGTCATATTCCTAAGGTGTTCAGCTAGGTTGGGAATAAATCTCCTTAGGAAGTTGATTCTCCCAATGAAGGATAGTAACTCTTTGATGTTTCTTGGGTGTGTGATCTGTAGTATTCCCTCAACTCTTTTGGGTCTATCCTAATTCCCTTCTCAGATATAATGTGGCCAAGAATCTTTCCCTCTTACAGCCCGAATACAGTCTTTTTGGGATTTAACGACAGACCAAACCTTCTACATTTTTCAAACACTTTCCTCAGATGTTTTAGATGTTCTTCTTCAGTATTAGAATAGACTGTTATGTCATCCAAGTAAATAACAATGAAATGCCCTATCTCATCTGAAAAAGCTATATCCATCGCTCTTTGGAAGGTTGCACCAGCGTTCATCAGTGCAAAGGGCATTTTTACATATATAAAGGTGCCCCATGGAGTGGTAAAGGTTGTTTTGAGTTCATCTTCTGGGAGAACTAGGACTTGGTTGTAGCCTGAGAAGCCATCTAGGAGGGAGATTCTTTTAGAGCCTACTACTTTCTAAAGAATATGATCCATTTTTGGCAAAGGGTAGTTGTCTTTGAGTGAGGCTCTATTAATATTTCTGAAGTTTATACATAATCTGATCTCCCCAGTTTTCTTTCTTACAGCCACTAGATTCGAAACCCAATCAGAGAATATCACGGGAACTATTATTCCTGCCTCATACATCTTTTTAATCTCCTTTTCCACTGCAGGCAACTGTTTTGGATCTATTCTACAAAGTTTCTACCTGAAGAGTTTCTGATTTTCTTTTAAAGGTATTTTGTGTTGTATAATGTTCGTGTCATAAGCCTTTAAGTCTTCATAACTCCATGTAAACACGCCAATAAATTCCTTAAAAAGGTTAATGTATTTATTTTTCATGTTCGCGGGAAGAGACTTAGCCAATTTAATTATTTTGGGATTATCTTTTGCACCTATATTGCATTCTTCTACGTCAGAGTCCGCGTGCTCAATGGTGGGATGTTTTTCCACATCATCGAAGTCAAAAAGTTCTTCTAACGGCGCCAAACCTTGAGGTATGTTCTTATCTTTGGCCTGCAACACCTCTACTTCTTCGTTGTCTGCGTTTTCACACTCCGTGGTTGAATTTCCATTTTCTTTATTTAAAGCATTTATTTCTACATTGTGGGGTGTAGTTTCTTCCTCGTCCGAGGGTTCCTCACTTAGGCAGTTATCACTAGACGTGGAGTCTAAATCGGAAAACTCATACTCATCCCTACCCACCAAAAAATCTTCAATTTGTTTATCTCCCTCAAAAACCTGCCAGTATTTTTCGTTATCCGGCATTGCAGGTCTGAATTTGGTTTGAATGATGAGCTGTTGGTCACTTGGAGTCTCAGGGTATGAACTGGCTAGGCAAGCTAATCCATTTGCAATGGTGTTCTAATTTCTAGGAACAAACACTAATTCGTATTCAACAAATGTTTTCAATATGTCCACAGCATCGTTCCTATATGCTCTCAACCTAGGGTGTTTGGCTATGTATTCACCGTTCACCTGTTTTATAACCAATTCAGAATCTCCCTGCACGGCTATTCTACGGGCTCCTATTTTCTTCAACAGATTTAAACCCAGGATAAGGGCCTCATACTCTGCAATATTATTGGTACATTTGAAATGCAGATTGCAGGCATGGCTTTCCGCATAATCACTCTCTGTGTTACGTAGCCAAACCCCAGCTCCGACAGTTATTCTTGTGCAGGACCCATCGAAACTCATTTCCCACAGGGGTTCACTCTCTTTTTTGTTATCATTTCTTTCCCTACAACTAGGTTCACCATTATTTTTCATTATAGGGTCTGCACTAGGCTGTGGGTTGTTTAGTTTTTCGTTATGGGTGTGGAAGTCAGAGAGGTGACTAGTTGGCTGATCAAATTCTGTTTCTGGTTTACTTTGCGTTGTTTTTTTAGTGCATTGTTCAAAGTTTTCTACGTCTTCCTCCTCTAAGTCTAGGGTAGCCATTATGTTAAAGTCCATTGGCTCTGTTTCATCATGTGTACCTTTGCTTGTATCTACATTTTCAGATTCTGGTCCCCCCAAAGATTCATCATTGCAAAAGATAAAGGAATCCAGGTCTGTATGTACAGAGTATAGAGGAGAATTTTCAGGCTTTTCAGGGCTACTAACCAAAAATTTCATTTGTGCTTCCCTGTACAGTCTTCTAAGTTGGCAAAAGATTGGGATTGTGGCATAAGCCCCATCCATCTGGATTGTTCCTTGCAGCTTGGCTCCCCATGATCTTGATAATAACATGTCGTACTTGGGTGGCACATCTTCCACAACAACATCCATGACCATACACTTGGCAGGAATCTGAGTAAGGCTCACACATAAATCTTTGATCAGGCCAAGACACTTTACTCTACTAGAGTCAAATGAATATAGGTCTTTGTAAGGTCGGGTTATCTCTAGGCCTAATCTTTCCATCACTACTTTAGGCATCGGGTTGTGTGATGCCCCAGAATCATGCATTCCATTATGGAGAATCTTATCATGGACATTAAGACTGATATAAAAAGGGGGCATTACCCCTTCCTGAAACTTTCCTTCTATCTTTGGACCAAACAGAAGGGCAGGTTGATCATCACTCAGATTTACAGTGTCACTGTTCTCACCTAAATTTAATGCTTTCAAAATTTGGCCTTTATATACATCCTGAGTGGCCAGCTCAGAGAGTGGGACAGAGATTTCACTCTCCAAATTGAAAGTGGACTGACTCTTTGGAATGTTCAACTCTGTTTTGTTATCCAGTGCCTTAGTGGCTGAATCAATGTGTTGATTCTCATTATGTACAGTGTATGGGATTGTTCTATCAGGGGCACTAACTGCAGTGCTAGTGCTACTAGTGGGTTTACCTTGTGTATCAATGTTTTGGTTGTCTTTTTCTTTGTTCTTTCCAGAACTCTCAGCTACTGATTTGTTACTTTCAGCAGTTTCTTTAGAAGTTTTCTCAGGTCTTTTCTTGATGGTGACCTCAGAAGCTTTTGGTTTGGTAGTTTCTAAGATCTTTTTGCTTCTAAGTTCATATTTTTCTCTGACCTGCATCATGGCATTTTCAAACCCTAACCTGTAATCTTCAGATTCTAACCATTCCTCCTCCCAACCAGAGGGTGAGGGCTGATCTTCTTCTGAGTAACAGTTATGGATTGAATCTTCCATTTCAAACATGTTTATTGTGTTTCCCTCATAATATTCTATGATTCCCTCATCTTCATCAAGAAAATTATTTTGGAATGGGGGAATAACTTGCTGATCTGACTCTCTTTGTCTGTTGGGAGTGGTGTTGTTTCTTCTAAAGTTTTGGTTCTGGTTATGGTTTTGATTTCTATTTTGGTTACTAACTATGACAACCATTTTTTCCATCATTTGGTATAGCTTCTCCACTTTTTTAGATAGATGGTCATGATTTGGATCAGATGTGGAAGCTACATTGTCGTCTCTATATGTTACCCTTTTCTCAGCTCTTAATCTCGCTCTTTTCTCAATCAGATTTGCCTCTATATTCACTGCTCCTTTCTGCATGTCCTCCAATGTGTTGTATTCTTTATCCCTAAGCTGATAGGCCATGTCAGCATCAAAGCCTTCAGGGTATTTCGCTAGGGCCATACCTTGGGGAGGTTTCATGTGTGGAGGTAGAGCATTGTAAATGCTGTTAAATCTCGTTATGTAATCATGAACACTCTCCCCTACGTTTCTTTTAAGACTCATATATTCTGCTAGGATTTGGCGAGGGTTTTCCTTAACTTCCCATTTGTTTATGAAGGTCTGATATAGAGCCGGGAGGTCATTAATGCTACCCGGAGGTAGGCCCTTGAACCATTTCTTCACATCGCCCCCTAAGCTCTGGGCAAATATTCTCATTTTGACTGTATCATCATCTATCTCCATGTAGTCAAAAGAATCTTCCATCCTATCTACATGATATTGTGCTGTGGTAGACTCTTTTGCAGTGAAGTGTGGGATCTTTGATTGATAATCATTGGGTAAGGGAACTAGAGGGTGAGGTAAAACCAGAGGTGCATACCAGGCTGCCATGATGATGTTTTGATGAGGTAAAGGATTGACTTGGGCAGCAGGTATATGGATGATAGGGATATTATGACAAGCAGAAGACTGATGAGCAGATCTAGGGTGACTGAGCCCCAAGTTTTGTATGAAATGTATATCAGGAGGTGTAGAAGGAGGGGTATGTCTATTCCCAAGGTGTCTACCACTTTGGGGTGGTGAACCAGGAAGCTCAGGGTCTGGCTGGTCTAAAATACTGAATGACCTAGTTCTAGGTAATCTATTAGGTAGGTCTAGGTCAAGGTGAAAGTGTGATAGAGCTGTAAGATCTTCTGGTGCAGAGTCAGCTCTATGGATGTAGTTGGAAATAGTTGGTCTTTTAGGTGTAGGAGACCCCTTGAGGATGCTCTCAGGTTTATCAACTATTTCAGGTGGGTTTTGGTTAGGGTAAGCTCTTGTATGAATGGTTCTAGAAGCTAGAATGTTGTTTTCTGACCAAGCAGCTTAACCCTACTTGTTACTTCTATTGTGGTTGATGTTGTAATGGCTTTGGTCTCCCAGTGGATTCTAATGTGAACCAAGATAATCAGCAGGCCTACTAATCACCAGTGGATTCTTTTAATCATTTAGGAAATATGGAGTCGCCAGGTGGAAAGGCTTAGGATGTTTTTGGAGGGTACACTGTCCACCACAGTGCTTGTGAAATATCCCTTTTCAGAGATATCTTCAAAACACAGCAAACTCTAACCAGAGATTGACTGGGAGGGCTTTCACCAGATGTGTCACCTCTGAAAGAGTGTGAGATCTGGAGGCTACCTGGCCCTTTCCAGACTCTGTCCAAGAGTATGAGAAAACACAACAAATGGTATAGAGGTTGATGTGTGAATAGGAATTTTTAACTACCAACCTAACCAGAGATTTTAGGTTTCTGAAGTTCTTAGAATGTAGTAGGATGGAGAGTATTTCAGAAAGTTCCCCAGTGGAGTGGCCATTATGTTGGGGTTCCCATGTTTTGGCAAGGTTGGAAATACCAAAAGATGAGACAACATCAAACCACTTTCAGACCTCAGGATCTAGCCCTCCTGGGTCCAGAGAGGGATCTCTCTATGATATGTCAAAGGTATATGACTTTGAAGCTCAAGGTTTAAGATGTTAGGCTAGTTATAAGCACACGGTTTTTTTGTTTGATTGTTTGAGTTTGGTTGTTGGGAATCAGGAATGAAGGGTTCACTATAAGACAAGGCAATGAGCAGAGAGGATTTTAGGCTAAAGTAGATAACTCAGAGAACATCAAGGCCATTGGGCAATGGAGTCAGGAAAGGGTTTACTTGTTGTTCAATGTGCAAGCTTTCAGTTGGGCTAGTCATCTAAAGCATTGGATCCTAAAATGATTGTGTGACATGGAACATTAAGGATTGAAAATGAAGAGAGGTAAACCATCCAATTCTGTCTATAGATCAGGTCAGAGGTCATTTAACTCCAGACCTGCTTGGACATAATCAGGGGCAACTTGAGGGAACTTGGAAAGATTAATTGAAACGGAAATATCCTAGTGAGGCAGAGACAGAGTTCTAAACCTCCCAGTGTTCTCAGCTCATTTAATTAAATCTAAACAAGAACATCTAAAAACAGACTCCATTAATCCATACATCAGCTAGCAATATATTAGACTGCTACACTGGTTAGATTAATTGAAATCGATCCTTAGATAATACATTCAATAGAAAACATTAAGGCAAGGAGAGCAGAAACATAGGGTGCCTAACAAGGGCAAATCCTATGCCAGATTTCTGATGCAAGCCAGAAGAACTGAAATGGAATGAAATAAAACACAGAGATAGGAAAACATCACCAGCTGCTTTAGATCAAGATCCAAAGAAATGTGCTTGTCATATTAAAAATAACACCAGTCAAGTACAACATTGCCCACAGCTTGAACATTCAGCCTGAGTACATCTTTCTTCAACCTATCTTACAACTTTACACAGAACTATATCTCATAGAAAAAGCTTGCAGTTCTTTGATATCACATCAACAACCCTTACAATGAGTTTCTTCATGAACTTATAGCTGAAAGGAAGAAGGGGAGGTAGGTGAAGAACTAAATGCAGTATTAAAACTTCTGAAAAGAAAAAGGGCCGAAGCCCATTCTGTTTAAATTCTGAGCGTTCAATTCCTATCACTCTTTGGATGGAAGAGTGGTCTTCTTCAGGCTTCTCTTTACTTCGGTATGTCTCTTGATGTACTTTGATCTGCATGACTCTGTGGTACTATTGGTGAATAAACAAAAGATAAATGAACGATTGAGAAGTCTGCCATACTTGTGAAACAAACGCTCTGGTAGCTTCGGACTGTTGTCAGGGTGGAGATTTCTTCAGGAGCACGATTTAGAATAAAAACTGCATGGGCGCTTTGTCCTTTATGGAGGAAAAACATTTTGTCACTGTAGAAACCCTGATATGCATTGATTTTTGCGTGTTGTACCTTCTGCGTGATCCTGGGTCTTCAATCTGGTACTTTGCCTCTAAATCTCTGAACATAAGGCTTATATATCTTCATTTGCGTGCCTTAAGCTCTCTGCCGCTTAATTTAAATCCCTGTCTGCAGAATCTATGCTTTAATGGCGCCGGGACATTTTCACAGGGCCAAACCCTGTTTCTTTAATGCAGGTCCTGTCGTAGGATCCCCTCAGGCTTTTCTCCATGGTTTCTACCTCTGCACACGGTCTTTTCCTATATTTTCTGTCACTGTGACAGCGTGTGCAAATCATGGCGGCTTTCACCACCTCAAAACGCTACAAAACATGAAAACTGGTTAGGAAAACTATGCACGGAGGTGGTGGATGTAATGGGGGTATTGAGGATGACTGTGCAGACGGATGAGATGGCTAAATAGCGCGGGACTATGGCAGATAGTGTAGTATGACAATGAAACAGAGTCGGGTGGACGTGGGCGGATCGCAGCAAAAATTAAATAAAACCTACGAAAAATCGACCTTGGAACAAATATATATGGTGGGGGCGAATATATTATGGACACACATGGAGAGGGTGACGTGGCGAGACCGGGTGATGGTGGAGAAGTCAACAGAGGGGAAGACAAAATTGGACCGTCAGATCTCAAAGAGATCGACATTTGAAAATGCAGCAAAGGGCGACGAACGGTGGGCCAGGAGTACGATTTCCTCGGGTTAAACCTCGCGCAGCTTCGTTGAGCAATGATCGTTGGATGGGCAAAGACAGATCTGACGGCTGACGACGATATCGCTCTGCTTCCTTTACCGAATGTTAACGCGCGATGAGCAAGCGGTTTTGGAACAGTGCCACTGCCACGCATCATGCGATGAGTGGAATCGCTGCGCAATGGGAAAATACCGCCCGACCCTCATTAGCGGTGCGATATATACAGGCAGTTTTCGAACGGGCATGCTGGTGGGGACCACAGGGGCAGGTGCTTTCTGGACCGTCGGATCAATGACCAAACGGACGGCGATGGCGCGATCGGAGAAATGAACTGTGAACATGGGAGGTTGCGGGAGCCGCGATCACCGTCCGATCTGTACAGATCGACGGTTGAAAATGCTCCCGATAAACATATGGGACAAGCGCCTTCGAGGCTAGCGCTCGGTCATAGCGCTGGGTTCTGTGGGGGGGAATGTACAGGGGACTAGGCTGAAAGGGGCTAGGCCCTATTATAATGTTTAAAAGTGGGTTTTTAAGCCCTTTCAATGGATTTTAATGCCATAAGAGGGTAACGATAGGAGGACTAACGGGGGATTTGGTAAAACAAAGGGTAAGGGTGGGATTTCATGAGGATTTGGGAATTTTTAGGAGAGTAAGGGGGAATTTAGAGGGAACAAAGGGGACTTTGAGAAAGGAAAAAAAAAAGGGTGAAAATGAAGCATTTTGCAAGGGTATAAAGGGCAGAAATAAAGCCTTTTGAAGCATAATTCTTTATCAGCAAGGCTTATTTACTCAAAACAGCCGAGGGAAACAGTCATAAGGCAGGGAACATGAAAAGGCTACAAGGATGTTTTCAAGGGAAAGGCATTCCTTGCAGGCTTATAAAACAAACTAGCCCCTTGCTTTCTTGTCATGGAATTTATAAGGGGCTAATAGAATCATTCCTCATATGAGCATTCAGAGAGCAGCTTCATTCAGGAAGCCATGAAGGAAGCAGTGAGAAGGAGTAGACATCTGGAGATAAGAAACTCTTTATCCTATCTAGATGACACTCTCTCAATGAGCATGCCACAGCTCAAAGAGAGACTTCTACTTGCAGCAGATCCAAGGCCTCTTTGGTTTTGGAAGGACATGCATTAGGAGGATATCTCCCGGAGAGATTTCAGTAGAGGTGCACTCCCACACATCATGGAGTGCAAGATTCTTCATCAATTTGAAGAGGTTCTTCCCTTCTCTCAAGAGAAAATAATATATGGAGGACATCTTCAGATGGATAACATCTCTCTTGACTGTGTTGGACATTCCTTGAGCCATGCACATCATGATGGGAGGTTTTTTCCTACCACCTATTTGGATCCTCATAGGGTCAAATTGATCCTCGGGAAGATTGCATTTCAAGATCCCATGAAATGAAGCAATCTGATTAGGGATGATGGTAGCCCTCATGGGAGGAGTACCAAGATGAAGGATGGAAGAAGGCATCCACAATTGGTTAAGTGGATGTGGATGGTGAGCAAGAAGCTGATAGGCTACTTGCAGATTTATGATACCAGGCAGCAGGAGGCTTTCCTGTGCTGGTTACTCTTGAAGGAGTTTGGCCATCACTTGGCATACACTCTTTCCAAGGGTATGAGGATGGAGAAGATGTGGCAGGATGCTGGCATCATGGAGTAGCAAAGAGTATGGGTGCATAGTGATGATGCAACATTCATGTCATTCACTATGTCTTCATCTCATTTCTTGTATGATGTTGCAGGAGTAGGGGATGGCACTATCATGGTGCAAAGGGGATACTCCTTGACCTTTGATGATTAGGAATTGCTTCCACCTTGGGAGAGGTTCCACATTTGTAGCAAAATTATGGGAGGGTTGCCCATCTATGTTGAGGAAGCTGAGGGCAATAGCATTGTGCCATCTAGAGATTATCTAGTGCCTCATGCAAAGGAAGGAGGAGCTCTTACTCCAGGTATAGGGATTCTTGCATCTTTGCAAGGAAGTTCCCAAGATCTCATGTGTGGAGATCCAGTCACAACTCATGTTCTACATGTGCCATTATTGAGGAGGTGTGAAACCATGGAGATACAAGGAGGAGATAAGGAGGATGACTATCATGATGTGATGAGGAGCCCACATCCCTGTCTATTTTCTGAGGTTGATGCACCTAATAAGGTTATTGGATTTCACAGTGGAAGCATGGATAGACTTGTTCATTCATATATTCAGTCATCTCTTGTTGAGGATGTCTCATTGCATGGAGACATTTTGTCGGGGAGACCAATGGACCAGCAGAGGAGAAGGGATGCTTCACATGTTGAGGCACCATTCATTGATTTCAAAGGAGTGGAGTGCTCCCAAGATCATTTTTCTTGCATGATATTGACAGATCAGCATATGAGGAGATGCATAGATCATGTGCATATGGAGGAGATACATAACTCTTTGGAGGAGTTAGCACAGCCACCTCTTTTCTCTTTGAGGATGAGAGGAGACTCATTTTTGAGCCACTCCATTTGCATACACAAAACTTATGGTGAGGGTATTGTTTATTTTCATGATGATTTTTATATTCATCCCTTAACCATATATGTACAGGATGTTGCTTTAAGGAGGAGCATTCTTCTTTCTAGACCCCATGGTCTACTTGAGGCCATGAGCACTATTGGTGACCACTCTCTAGGAGGACTTGGGGAGGAAATGTATTTTGGAGGACCTACTCACCTTGCACCATATATCATTCACTTCCTCCATACATTTGAGGAGAGTAGGACACCAAGCAAGTGGTTTAGAGGGCACACTCTTTGGCAGTTGAAGTTCAAACTTCATTGTTTACAATTGAGGGACCATTTTCCTTCTCCCTTGCCACATATGACAGCAAGCATGGTTTTCATTATGGTTCATTATGTTTTTGTTTTCTTTGTATTTGTTGAGAGCATGATTGGGGGAATGGCACATTGGTTGGATGTGTCCTTTAGGTAGGAGATCTCCCACATTATTTGCATTGCATGTTCTAATGGGAGCATGAGAGAAAATGTGGTCAATACAGCAAATTTGAGGTGAGCCATATTTTTTATTGGATGCCATATGATGGTGGCTTCCAACTCATCACATATGAGATGATTTGGGACAGCATGTTTCATAATGTTGGAAAAGAGATCCTTGGAGGTCTAGTCTTCATCTTGCCACTTGAGGGCAACCATATTGCAACCCAAGATAAGCATATACTCTACACTTATCGTAAGTGGAGAGGAGGACAGCATGGGGTAGTCTATTTTATCTACCAAGAGCATATTTTCAGCCCACCTATATTGCAGGAGCCAAAGGTGGAAGAGGATTTTCAGGAGTTTCCATGCTGGGAGGTAACTCACTTTCTATGGATCATTGCTTGGGGGATGGAGGATCCACATGAGGAATATTTTCCTCAAAATATTTCATACTCCATGCCTTAGGTGGAGATTCTTCAGTTCTATCCTTGCAGTTTCTTGAGGACAAGCAACATTTGGGAGGGGAGGACTCTAATATTCCCATTTTAGCTCATAGCTAAATGGAATATTAAAATTTTGATTTTATCACCTAGCAGCTTAATAAATGGGTAAGGGAACCCATTCTTATTGAATACATGAATAAAATCCCTCATAATGTGAAAGGGATCATCAAAGTATCTTGATTTTGCACCCTCAAGTGTGAAAAGGGGCAAATGCATGAAGACAAGGTTAGGTTTGACCAAGTCAACAGCGTTGCCATAGGAGGAGTGGCTTACTTTAGAAGACAGCGCAGTGTGAATGAGGGAGAGGATATTTTTTGGAGGATACCCTAATGGATGGGCCCATGGAGAGAGATATTTCACTTGTTTAAACGGAGGGCAAGGCAACCATTGTTTCTCATGCTTGGGATTATTCATTTCATGTCTATTCAAACATTGTGCATTCTTTTGTTGTTAAGCAAGAATTGTCGAGGAATTCCTGTTTAGGATTCCTTCTCCTTCTTGAGAGGCCTCTTGAAGGATTTTTCTTCATTATCCATATCTCTTGGCTCAAGGCCAAAGCTTCTCCTTTCAGATACTGCGTTATTTTTTCTCAAGTATAACGCAGTGTTGCTGGGGTGTTGCAGTGGAGGACACCATACACCATTTCCTTGGATCATATGTCAGAGGAGGGAGCTTCTATTCCTCTGGGAGGTCAGTGAAGGAGATCCAGGAGAATATTGCAGATCATTGGCATCAGGCCAAGCATTTCTCTTCACCAACAGCGCAGTCCCTTCTCTAGACTACGTTATTTCTTAGTGTATTTGCAGTGGGGACTTGATCCACATGTTTGGAGGGTTAGATATTAGGTGAGAGGATCAGCCTTTCATTCTAGAGATCCATTGGAGGAGATCTTTTCATTGATTGCAGCATCTTCAGTATTCTCCATTTATTTCCAGTTCTCGATTTGTTGCATCTACCCAACAACTCCGGCATTTCTGCAGATTTGCCATTTTTCTTGTATTTCAGCCAATCCTTCCGAGGATTGTGTATTGTATGTTCTAGAGGTTGAGATCTTGCTCCCCCTTCTTATTTGAGCTATCCATTGTCATATCTATATATTATTTACATTTTGCAGCAACTCTCCTTCATGGATTGCGCTGTCATAGCCAGGGCTTCTCTTGTATAGCAGTATTTCTCCATATTTCATGTATATGTTTCATTGAGGCTGCATTGCGTAGCTTGAGAGATCATTTCCTCAAGATCTTGTATACATTTTTTGCTGCTATAATCTAATGTAATGGTTATGTGGATCTTCCAGCATTTTGGTTTTAATGCATTCACTGCTATTTTCTAGCTCATTTTTATGTATTGTTGATCTCCACATTGGTAATATCTTGAGATATTCCCAATAGTGTAGAAATTCCAGATTTGGAATATGACATTTTGGGAGACAAGGGAGGCTGAGACATTGCATAACTCAAGGGAAAGTGGGGTGAGATTGAGGCAAGTGACTGTGTAATGTGCAGTTAAGGCCAGACTGGGAGGAAGAATTGCACAACTATAGAGGTCAATGTGAGAGCTTGAGCACAAAAACTTCTCAATGCATTAGTCCTGGGAAGCAAGAACTATGCATTGTGTAGTTCCAAGAGGTAAGACCACAGCTAAAGGAGTAAAATTGTGCAATGCAAAATTTAGGGAGGCCGAGTGAAGCTAGGTTTCTTGGTCGGGATGTTTTTCCGAAAATGGAAGAGTGTGGGATCAGTGAGCCTAGTGTGAAAAATGATGAGGCTTTAACTGTGATCACACAATTAGAATACTTGGAAGACTCAACAAGATAGATCATCCATAACACATGAACAATGCAATGGCTTGACAACAAGTTACGACAAGTGTGACACTAAAGATACTCTTTGCGATGATCATGATGACACTTGTGTGACAGTGCTTAAAAGTTTTGAACGAGTGATAAGAATGTTTACATGGTTAGAAAAACTCATTTACAAAAATATGACCTATTGAAACCACCAGAATAGGATTATATACTTGATGCGACAATCAACATGTGAAAATATGACATTTTTCCTAACTTGCGAAAGGTAGAAATACACTTTAAGAAAACACATGGAATGAGTTTCAAAGTTTGTGATGATAAAGAACAAGACCAAGGAAGGCTCTGAAATTAGACGTAGGAAAAAATTTTGGAGGGTGATGTAGCAGCGACAACAAAAAAATATCAGATATTTGTGTAGTCATGTCAAAAATCTTATGCCAGCAATAAAGAATATTCTATATATATAAAAAATGATAATATGAGTAAGGATATTATGGGGAGATTCTCCCTCTAAATGGGAATCCACTTCAGCCATCTTTATTCAAGTCATTAACCTGCCTATAATATAGTCGTGCATCAATAGATCTATTAGATCATAAAGTCAGACTATATCACATATTTATCATGGCCATATCATGTTAGCATCAACTACTTCACCCTTACATCATGACATCAATATTTCATCAAGAGTTACTATCAAATAGCTAATAAGAGTATAATTCAAGCATCATGATCACAACATTATTTATTTTTCACATAACTCAACCCATCAAGTCAGGGTATTTAATTTTACCATGTGGCATAATTACTAAGCATATCAAAACATAACCATGGTCAACAAAATATCTTAAATATCAATCTCATTGCTACACTTATATCATCATGGATACCGTGATTTTCACAAACAATATCAATAATATCAAGCTACCATTTATTATAATCCAAGTGCTGGATTTTTTTATGGGATAAAGATAGGAGTTAGCCAAACATAAAGTATACCAATATATCAGAAATCAATATTTCCAAGTAGCTTCATAGAATCAAGAAATTCATCATGTCTAGAATGAATTATGCTTACAAAATTTCAATAGTATCAAGAATCATTGTCTCTATGCAGCTATACCATGACTTAATAGAATTAAGTTACTTTCTCATTACTAAATACATCATCCCATCATGAGTACAAAAAATACATGAGCCATACCTGAGGGCTTACCTTGTCATTCAATATTACAGCCAAAACATAACATTGAAACAATTTATCATGCATACCTTGTATTATACAGATACCTGTGCACCTTCTCATTGGAAACTTTTAGTGCTTTGTCACCTTTTTTGTAGGTGCCTATTTCTGATGCTATTTCTTCTCTTCATGTACTAGCCATCTTTCCTGCATCTTAGATTATCCTCAAGAAGGATCCACTTTTCACATCTCACCAAGAAGTTAGAAGAATACAAATACTCAAATATACATGCCAGAAGTATAAGTAATAATCAGAACAATAACCATATCCATAAGTATAAATAAAATTAAAGACATAAAGGAGCACCATAAATCGAAAAGTACTTATATTAATTGAGAGGTTATCATATCCTTCTTGAAACAACCTTCAAGAGCCATCATTATCCATTGTCTATATAACCATGTTTCCTTCACTATTTCAACCAGCTTTATCAAAAAATAGGCATACTAGAAACTACCCCCTTTAGGGATTCATCAAATTTGTCACAAGTTCTTGAACATATTTGACCTTGCTAGCATATCAAAAATATTTACCATTAACCAAGGTTTCTCTCAAACCCTAACCTGATAATATCCATCAAACCTTAGAATTATTTTAGGTCTCCAGCATCCTCTCTCGCATCCATTAATGGTGTCATCATAGGGGTGATTTCCATGACTTTTATTCAGCCCAGATCTGATACCATGTTAACTTTCCTCAGGGCTATATTTTTATTTTCTTAGATAATTTCATTTCTTCATTAACACATTAATTTCACCCCATAACATTATTACATTATTCATATTTACATCATTATTCAATAACATATAAAATTATATAGAAATAACAATATCATCATCATCAATGCAGCAAAGTATAAAGGAAAATTAGAAGAAAATCATTCACACATAGAGACTCTAGGATTGGTCGAAGACAAGAGAAAAACCCACTATGGTGAAAACCCTTTCAAATTATTCTTCTTATTATATTGTCATTGAATGATTCGGAAAATTAGAGTACAACAATCCATATCTTCAACCATAAACCTATCCAGCAAGAATCAAATAAACAATATCTATCAGATAAACCCAATCATGCTTATACTCAAAACCTTGCTTCAGAAGCCTGTAATAAATTGTCATTGTCTACAGTTAACTATCAAACCCTATGTTCAACAAGCGAAAACTTCAGATAATTAAAACCAAACCCTAGATGTCAGTCGTATGGAGCACATGTTTTCTGTATGACTGAAAGGATTCAATCGTACAGATGAGCCTGCAAATGAGCAACTATGGTCGAGATTTCTATGTGTTGTGCCTGTGGCTTAGGCTCAAAACCCTAAAATTGTGATGCGAGCTTCATACCCTACAATATCACCTTCATGCGAATCTATTTCTTTGTCAATCTTCCTTAGATGTGTGCGAGCCAAAAAAAAAGGCGGAGAATAGTAGAATGATCCATGATGATGTCCAAATCACGTATAGGTCACTTGTATTTATAGCCTTCCAAGTGTGTCCAATTTTCTTTAGGGTCAACTTGATCAAATATGCACTTGTGGGCTCATAATTCAAAAATACACTTTCCCTTGTCCAAATTAAATGATCTTTAGGTCGATTTTGGTCCTCTTGAAAAGAAGAATTCAATGAAATCTTTATCTCCATCAAATGAATTTTCCAATGTGGAATTTGACTGTAGTTGCAAAATTTAACACTCCCTTTAAATTAGGGAGAATTTTACTTGTCAATATTTGACCATCGATCAACATGTCATGTGTGTACTACCATCATATCATATCCAATATCTCATCATAAAATGTTTTCATTGCTCATCTCATTTCATCTCTTCTTATTCTTGCTTATCTCTTAATTTTCCCTACTCATATTTTGAACATTCTCAAATATGAAAGAAGGATAATTTGACATTGGAGGGAAGCTCAATATGCCACCCTCTATCGATAGGGGAGCCACTTATACCACTTGAAATATTTTCCAACAGGGAGCCCAATGCTACCACCCGGGAAACATCAGTGAGGATCCAAATGTATGACCCACATCAACATCAAAGAGCATATCATCAGGGAGCACATATCAACCTAGAATCTCACGAGGGAGCTAAACATCTACGACCCCTTATCAAGAAATAGGTGATATAGGGGAGCTACTGCTCAACCCATCCTATTGCCTACCAATATTCCCAACAATGACCCTCAAGATTTATGTGGTAGAACACCTGCATCATAATCTGAGCTTGGGTGAGATACTTGAATTACCAAAAGGTAAGTATCACACAACCCCAATCCTCCTCAACTCGCTGGCTAGATGGGGAGGGAAAATCCCAAAAAGCCTAGTTTGTGGGTATTATGCCAATTGGCGTATACTATGCAAAGACCAAGATAGGGGAGATACTACTCCAATGCTATGGGTAATAGATAGGGGATCAAAATCTATGACCCTAATATCCAGATATCCCTCAACCCCAAAAACCCTCCATATAAATTCCTCACCCTGGGAGCTCAAACATGGGGGACAAGATGGCTCAATGTCCTCGATCAACGATGCTCTCTGTAGATCAACGCCATATCATCATGTTGATATTTGGTAATCATCATGTCTCAATAATAGATGTATCTTGTTCATACATGACATTAAATCAAATATCATATTATAACAAAAACTATATGCATCATAAAAATGATACCACAGTCATCCTCCCTCTCACAGAGGTGTCAACCACAAGCAAAAGCTTGTCTCATACAACAACATTGTCTCAATATATGAAGATATCTCAACCCCAAATATATATGATATTATCCATCAATCAGTTCCCACTCTTTTTCATCACAATGTATCCATTGCATATCTCGAACCTACTTAAATGACTCTCCTCAAAGCTTCTTCATCCTTCCTCATAGCCAGGTATGCTAAAAACATCGTACTCAACCTCGATCATGCTATGAACCTATCATCCAATATATCATGGTAGATTCATACTAAGGCAGCAAATAAATGTTCTTATATCATCAATCACGATCCTCAATGTGTATGAAGCATCTCAATCATGAATTCACCCAGGTTCTATCCACATCATATGTGTGTGTGTGTGTGTGTGTGTGTGTGTGTGTGTGTGTCTGTGTGTGTGTGTGTAGGCATTCAAAAAGAAACATCAATGCTTCAATCAATTGTCAGTTGCCAAGTCAATTTCAACAATGTCTCTTCATAACTTCTTGAAATTCACTCGGAGTGTCCAGGGATTTTCATTTCCACTTTCCAAAAACTTTTTCAATAGCTTTGAAATATATATGTTCTTTTACAAACTTCATAAATTGATTCATCATGCCATGATTCATTATTTTGAACTTCAGAGGCCATCTCCCTCTTATTAGAGTCTCATTACTAGTCAAGAGTAGACCATTAATATATAAAACCAAAATTAAAGTCATACCTTGGACCCTTTTGAAGTAGAGTTTTGGATCAACACATATTCCTAGTGTCACCAGGTAACTATCAATGCGTACATAATCGACTCTGGGAGATTTCCTCATAAAATAATTTATGCAAACATAACACTTTACGAAACCAATATACTCAGCCTTACATAGATAAATATTTTTCAATCAAGTCAACTAAGTCATATTATCAAAGATTATATGCCACATCAAAACTAATATCAAACTCATCAACATCATAAATTATTTGGACCAGGTGACAGGTAGATTTCTCATTCAAGTTATGACTTCATCTATTGTCATTTCAACAAATTTTCATTTACAAAGAAATATCAAACCAAACTTAGTCAATTCATCCTTGTGAAAATAATATAAATAATTTTTTTCACTTGATGCAAATGCATACATCAAATATAAGTCATGTATTTTCCATCCATTTATAGTGAGATTACTTCATGCTGAATAATAATTGTCAATCCTTCAACCATTGTTTCAAAGCTAATGATGTCAACACAGAATACCAATATAAGTTATTGAAAGTCATTATGCCCATATATCATTATTATCAAAGAAAATCATCAGTTGTCAAATCAAATCATTGGACATCAGGTCATATCCCAAATCAAATAAAAACTATAACTTGTCATCACCGTGAATTCAAATAATCATTAAACCAAAACATATCATCAATTATTCAAGCCAATATGCTCACTAAGTTAAGCCAATAGATCAAATATTGTCAAACCCATGTAATTATTATCATATACTGTCATGAAATAATGATATGCATATCCTGGTCACTTGCAAACACAAGTTTAGTCAACATATTCACATTATAGTAAGTCAACATTCAGACTTTTTTGCTCATGGAACTTCCTGTTTTCTTCTCCATGTCTATAGGACTATCATCGTTCATGTGAACTTCTGATTTCATGTGCAAAAAATTCAATTTTGTGTCCAATAGGAATGTTCGGACCCATAGGCCTTCCTTCATACGGCTGGGAAGCTATATTCGCACCCTTGAGCTTGCTTTCATGCAACTGAGTCTCAAAGTAAGGGAAAAATATCTCTTTCTCAGATCAAAACTTTGGTGCAGACCAACAATATTAGATATTTGTTTATTCATGTAAAAATATTACTTCATTAATAAATAATATTATATATATAATGCAAATTATAATAGGATTAAGGATCTCATGGAGAGATTCTCCCTCTGAATGGGAAGCCACTTCAGTCATATTTATTCAAGTCATTAACCTATCTATAATAATTTCATGCATCAGTAGATATGTTGGATCATAAATTCAAACTATATCACATATTTATCATGTTCATATCATGTTAGCTTGAACTACTTCACCATTACATCATGACATAAATCTTTCATCAAGAGTTAGTGTCAAATAGCTAATAGGAGTATACTTCAAGCATCATGATGAAAACATTACTTTTGTCACATAACTCAATCCATCAAGTTAGGGAATTCAATTTTTCCATATTCCATAATTACTAAAAAAAATAAAAACATAGCCATGGTCAACAAAAGATATTTAATATCAATCTCATTATAGCACTTCTATCATCATGACCACCATGCTTTTCAAAAAAAATATCAATAGTATCAAGTTACCATTTATTAGAATCCAGGTGCTAGACTTATTTATGGGATCAAGGTAGGAATTAGCCAAACATCAAGTATACCAATATATCATAAATCAATATTTCCAAGTAGCTTCATAGAATCAAGAAATTTATCATTTCTAGAATGAAATATGCTTATCAAATTCCAAGAGTGTTAAGAATCAATGTCTCTATGTAGCTCAACCATGAATTAATATATTGTAAGTTACTTGCTCAATACTAAATACATCATCTCATCATAAGTACCAAAAAAACATGAGCCATACCTTAGGTATTACCTTGTCATTCATTATTACAGTTGAAACATAACATTGAAACAATATACCATGCATACATTGTATAAAATCTATAACGTGGCTATAATACCATGTATAAATTATATCAATGGACTCAATATGATCATGCAATGTACTAAAGCAAGATATTGAATCCTTCTACAATATCTGCGGAATATAAATCACAATTTCTCAATCACATGCAATTAAGAGAAAGAAGTAAATCAATACACAACACCATATATTCCTGGGGAAAGCAACTACTCAAAACCCCTCCATCTTTATTGTATAATCAACCAAGTAACCATGAAACAATACAATGTATTTGTGATCACCACAACCTCATACACTCTACCAATTGATTCACACCAATCTAGGCAAAATTGGACAAACACATAGCCAATTATCATCCTACCCTCACCCTACCCTGCTTACACAATCCCTAAAGAATTAAACCCCTATTAAATAGGAAATTCAACCTTCCTTGATTGTGCAATTCATCATGGGCTTCCCATGGTTTTATAACTGCACCTGGAAATTTTTCCTAAAATAGCACTGATAGTTTACTAGTCTTGAACCTTTGTCTCAACTAGGTATCCACCAGAATTAGCATGCATGTAGATATACATAGTGAATCATCAGTTACTTGGTATATCACTACTAGTGAATTAAATAAATTTTAATTCACTTGATCTTCCACTAGCTCATCAAACAGTTACAACTAGTTAAACTAATTTTAGCTCAATTATTGTGAGTTAACTGATCCCACCCACACTACACTAGTACTACAACTGGAACTGGACCCTTTTAATAATAGAATCACTCTACATGCCTATCCTTAGACCCTCAACTCGAAATTCTTGAGCTAACTAAGTCTATCACACATAGTTAACTATTACAATTGTTATGAGATAAGATTACAATTAATTTTCCAATTTACTTAATAAATTGGTTTCACACTAATGTATTTCTATGACCCATCAGTGTGTGACCTGTGATCCCACGCTAGTATGTGTGTTGCATTTTCTTGTTGAATTTCAACACTTCCTCTCAGCAATAAAGGGATTATCTGCTACCTCGATCATGCCTCTGTGGTATTCGAATTTGCTCTTCACAAGCGCCTTCATCAAGATATATGCATCTTGATCCTCTATGGGAATGTACTGCAACAACATAATGTGCCTATGAACATAATCTCAGAGATGGTGGTACCGAATGTCAATATTCTTGGACCTATCATGGAATACTGGATTAACTGAGAGTTTTATGAAACTATGTTTATGACAATGTATCACCGTCGGATCCATCTGATGACCGAAGTGTTTATGACAATGTATCACCTCCGGATCCATATGATGACCGAATAAACAAAAAAGTATCTTCCTCATCCAGATTTCCTCACATGCAACCTGACGAGCTTCCATGTATTCTACCTCGATTGAACTAAGTGAAATTGATCTCTTCTTCCTGTTGTACCAAGAAAATGGTGCTACGTTGAAGATGCCCCCTGATGTGATCTTCCTGTGTGATGGACTACCTGCCCAATCTGCATCATCAAAGCCTTGAAGCTTCACTCCCTCTGTCTGTTTGTACCATAATCCATACTCTGTAGTGCCCCTGAGATATCTCAACACATGCTTTCACACCTTCCAAAATAAATTAGTAGGCTTAACCATAGCTTGACTAAGATGGTTAACTATGTAGCATATTTTTGGTCATGTGTTCACCAAATACATAAGTGAACCCAAAAGCTGCCTATAAACAGTAGTATCCACTACCTCACCTGAAGTAGCATTCTCCTTCCTCCAGTTACCTGCAAGATGAGTCTCCATGATTTTGATGCCCTCCATGTGGAACTTCCTCAAAATATCCTTGGCACACTTTCCCTAAGATACAAATAGCTCCCCATATCTTTGTCATATTTCCAAGCCTAGGAAATAATGCAAGAGCCCGATGTCCTTCATCTACTCTCTTGCAAGATCCTCTTTGCAAGAATTTATGAGTTGATCATCACCTTTTAGTATAAGATCATCTACATAAAGTACAATAATCAAAATCTTACCATCAACCACAATATGATATAGGTTTGCATCTGCTTCACTCTTTGTGAAGCCCAACCTGGTGAAATAGTTGTCAATCCTGGTGTACCAAGCACGAGGTGCTTGCTTCAGCCCATACAATGCTCTCTTGAGTCTGCACACATGCGACTCCCTATCAAAGTTCTCAAAACCTTCTAGATGCTCAATGTACACTTCTTCCTCAATAAATCCATTGAGAAAGGTTTTCTTTACATCCATCTGATGTACCTGGCATCCCATCTACTATGAGAGTGCAAGGGTAGATTACAATATTCCAAAAATTTAGCATTCATCTAAATGGAATATTATAGTTGGGTTTATCACTAGGTAGGTGGATAAGTGGGTGGGGACACCCATAAAACCTCTTTAGAAGGAATAATAACACTCCTAATGTGAAAGGAGGAAGAAAAAGCAGCTGGATTAAGCACCTTTGGGTGTGAACAAGGACTAGATCATGTTGATTCAGTCAACTTTGACCAAATAAACAGCATTGTCATGGAGGAGTGATCTTTATGATGAGACAACGCAGTTTTAGTGGAGGACAACTTGCATGAGCTTGGTGGCAAGTATGGATGGGACCTAATGTTAGGAGGCTCTCGTGCTATATATGGAGGGGATAGCAACCATTTTTATTCATGTTTTAGTTTATCATTTTGATATTGGTCTGCTTAGACTTGCTTCCTCTTGCTGTTTAGCAGAATTTCTGTGCTGCTTAGCACAAGGGTGTTCCTGATCAGAAATCCATACCTCATCCTCAAGGAAGGAGAGGTTCTTTGAGCTACATTTCCTCATTCCAGCATTCTAGCCAAGCTACCTTCTTTAGATACAATGCATTTTTTGTTTAGAGTTGGGTTGTGTTGCAGGGTGTAGCAAAGGAGGATCACATAGAGTTGTTTCTGGTCTTTTTTTCAGTGGAGAGGTAGCCTATCCATTGGAGGATCAGCAAGGAGGGCTCCTAGGCATATTTCTCATATTTATAATCATGCCAACCATCTACCATCCCTCACAACGCAGTCACAATTCTGAACCGCGTTATTTTTGGAGGCAATTGTCGGGAGGGTTCATTGAGCTCATCAGGAGGGTCTATTTATGAGTAGAGGGATCAACCTTCTATCTAGAAATACTATTGGAGGAGGACATAATCATTTCAGATCTATCATAGCCTCATTTCATATCAGATCCAGTTTGCAGTGGAATAGTAACCCTAGGGTTATTTGTCACATTGTACATTTCTTGGTATTTCTAGCAATCTTCTTCAGATTGGCTAGAAATCTTGTATTAGAGCCCACATCTTCTTTGTTGGGCATTTATTTTGTTTATTTCAGCCACATTTCATTTATATATGTATTTAGCAGCAGCTACACTGTTATAGACAGCATTGTCACTGCTCTCCGGCATTCTATACAGTTGCAGCAACTCATGTGCTGATTGTTTTGATCATTGGAGGCTTGTTCCTATTGCTTGAGTGGCTTGTCCCTCGTGATATTTTTATATATTCATACTGATATCTTAATAAAATTATGGTTGTACATTGATCCCTCTTATGTCATGTTCATATTTTCTACATTATACATAATTATGTTTTATATTGCTGCTATTTCCAATTTGGAATATTACAGTGGTATCAAAGCATAATCTTGGCTAGGCCTATGCATTCAAGACAATATGTCATTAGAAGGAGAAGCTTCTTCTCACAGAAAATAGAAGATGTACAGAAGAAACAAAGGCAAGACTCCATTATTTGGAGAAATGAAGGAAGAGAGGATCTCCTAACTTCTTTTCCAAACTATGAAAAATATCAAGGAATATCTCAAGGAGATGAAGGGGAGAAGTGTAGAAAATTTCCAAGAGGGTTTGAAATTGGAGCAAGCCCTAGATATTCACATGATGGTTGTGAGCATTCAGCCACACATGTAGATCGACAGCGCAGTTATTTTCCCACATTCACTGCAAAAGGATGGAGGAAGAAGATGCACCAAGGGAGGAGACCTTGAGTGACTATCTCCAGGAGTATGAGTCTCAATCATGGAGATTCAAAAAGCACTTGGACTTCCAATGGTTTTTCCAAATCAAGGAAGAGATAATATCTAGCAATAGAAGCAAGAGAGGTAGAATCTTTCTATCTAACTTTGATGGATCAGCAAAGTGCACAGCCAAATCTTGGGTGAAGGAGCTAGATTCCTATTTCCAGCTACATCAAGTTTCAGAAAAGGAGGCCATCAGAGTATCAGCGCTGCACCTCAAAGGTGTGGCCCATTGTTGGTGGTTTTTTAGTTGTGCTTTTTTCAAACATGCAAATGTAAACACTTATGTTGGGTTCACTAAGAAATTAGTGAGAATATTTGATATGAAACATTGTAAAACATCATTTGTTGAACACAAAAATTAAAAACCTTTGCATGAGTTGGAGAGATCTATTTTTCCCACTCCACTCCTTATTTCCATTGAGGGAGATGAAAACATGCATGATTCCTTGCCAAGGGAAAGATCCCCACTTCTTGAAGAGCCCTCTTCAATAGATGAAGACTTGGAGGTTCCTCCTTCAAGACAAGACCAAGATCAAGGGTCTCTCATTGATGATGAGGAATTCTCAAATATTGATGAAGAGCATGAGAAAAGAAGAGCTAACAGCGTTGTACCATCAGGAGGAGATCCATCACCACATAAAGATGGGGAGGGAGCCATTTCTTCCATTAGATGAGCCCTTGTGTATTTGTAAGGATTTCCAAATGATTCAACATGTGGGAACCAAAACACAATTCCAGAGCAGCATGCATCAGTTTTTGTGGATTGTGAGATGGAAGGGGAAGATAGGAAGGATCAGCATCAAGGGTTGACTCACCCTTATCTATTTCAAGAGTTTTCTACACAAAATAAGGAGACTATATTGCGCAGTGAAGAGAGGGACAAATCAGTCCACTTCAGATTTTGATGTCTCACTACATGGGGGAATTCCACCTGGAAGGCCACCAAATCTAGAGTTGGTGGGATACATTTTGCCATTTGGTTCACCACTCTTAGATTTTGAAGGGGTGAAGACCTTGGAGGATTCTAGTACTGTGCAAAGAGTTTTGGATAGACTCAAGGAGGAGGGAGACATCCACCCATTTTTAGCATTACCCACTCTCACTACATATACTGTGCTGACAGAATTTACTGCAGTGATGGAGGATGGCACCTTCATGGTGCAAGGGAGATGCTCCATGGATTTGGAGAAACAGAGGGTACTTACTTTGAGGAAGGATTCCTCCATACATTGGAGTTAATGGAGGCCACTCATGCTTACATTGGCCAAGATCAGGAGGTTCTTTTTGGATGGTAGCTTCTCATGGGAGGCTAACTTCCAAAAGTTACCACTTCTATTTGAGCATAAGCAGTTGCATGATGGGCATGGAAGAAATTTGGAGGATGACTTTGGCATGAGGGATGTCAAAGGAGAGGATAGCATTATGTGGGGAGCTTCACATTTTAGATCTTCAGCGTTGTCCCTGAGGAGGACTGATCTATATTGGAGATCTCAACTCTCGGTAGAGTACTCCAAGGATCTTGGTGCTTGCATGATTATTTATGACCTGGATGGAGATGATAGATACATGTTGGTTGGAGAGGTCATATATTCTTATGGTAGATTCTTCTTGAATATATTTTCTGAGCTCAAGAGGAAGCTACTACATGCAGCACATGTGGACTTTATTTCCATGCACTTTGATGCATTCCATTCTTTGATGGAGGAATCTACTTGGGAGGGCATCTAGCATGATATATTTTAGCATATGGATAGATGCATAGCCTGAATGCTGATGAAGAGGTTGGCACAGCCACTTCCCTACCTATTGAGGGTGAGGGAGAACTTTCAGATGAGCCATTTCAGCTCCTTGACCAAAGTACATAATAGAGGAGGTACATTTTTGCATTATGATTTGCACTTATTTACTTTATATGAGCAGCATGGTGTATTAAGGAGGGTCATTCCTTCTTATGCATTATATTATGATGTACTTGAGGCCAAATGTAGCATTGATATTGGCTATTTTATTGGTGGTTTGTGGGGGAGGCCACATGATTCTTGGTGTGCACCATTGGCACCACACTTTACTTTCCTAATCCTATCTTGTGGGATGATTATGGTAGCAAAAAAGTGGCTAGAAAAGCATTTGTTATTCTTTGTTTTGAGGCAGGCAAGGCATGCACTGCACTGGTTCCATATGTGGAACTATGATCCACTTTCGGGTTGTCATATGGCAACTTGTTTTCATTGGTTTTTTCTTCCATATATTGTTGATATTATTATGATCATGGGGAGCATTGTTTGGAGAGTGGGACAAGAGTTGGAGGTGCCCATTGGGAGTATGATTCTCCCTCAATTTACATGTTTCATGTTTCAGGAGAGACAATGGGCAAACCATGGTTTCCATACTACATCTCTTTTCTTCATGTTGCAGGAACCATTTGGAGAACTTGAGTTCTTGGAGGAGGCACTTCATGGATGATTTGTTTTGTGGGGTAACTTGGGCCATTCTTGGAGGCCACCACATTTCAGCCCAAGATTATCAATAGCCCTATACTTTCCATAAATGGAGAGATAAACAACTTGTATGGGAAAATCTAATCTCTCCATGCAGCCCAACACATTGCATAAACTCGGGGTTGAGGACTTCTTTGATGAGCTACCTAGAATGGCTCATTTCATTTGGATGATAGCATGGGTATGGGAGACTCTCATTGGGGATGAGATTCCCTATGTTTATTATCACTCCTACCTTGAGGAGGCCATTGGAAAAGAAGAATTTGTCCACTTACACATTCCACTTATGATGTACCCCATTTGGTTTTGCATACTTGGGAGGAACCATTGGAGGGCAGATTTATTGAAAATTATGTTGAGCTGTGGTGGGAACTATTTATGAGGAGGCCACAAGAATAGGAAGGGAGGAATTTTTCTCCACCTTTACAGTTGCTTGAGGACAAGCAACATTTTGGAGGGGAAGACTGTAACATTCCAAAAATTTAGCCTTCATCTAAATGGAATATTATAGTTGGGTTTATCTCTAGTTAGGTGAATAAGTGGGTGGGGAGACCCATAAAACCTCTTTAGAAGGAATAAGAACACTCCTAATGTGAAAGGAGGAAGAATAAGTAGCTGTATTAAGTGCATTTTGGTGTGAACAGGGACTGGATCATGTTGATTCAGTCAACTTTGACCAAATCAACAGCATTGTCATGGAGGAGTGATCTTTATGATGAGACAGCGTAGTTTTAGTGGAGGACAACTTGTATGATATTGGTGGGAAGTATGGATGGAACCCAATGTGAGGAGGCTCTCATGATATATATGGATGGGATAGCAACCATTTTTATTCATGTTTTAGTTTATCATTTTGATATTGGTCTGCTTAGACTAGCTTCCTCTTACTGTTTAGCAGGGTTGTTGTGCTGTTTAGCACAAGGGTGTTCCTGATCGGAAATCCCTACCTCATCCTCAGGGAAAGAGAGGTTCTTTGAGCTGCATTTCCTCATTCCAGCATTCTAGCCAAGCAACCTCCTTCATCTACAACGCAGTTTCTTTTTAGAGTTGGGTTGTGTTGCAGGGTGCAGCAAAGGAGGATCACATAGAGTTGTTTCTGGGCTTGTTTTTTAGTGGAGAGGTAGCCTATCCATTGGAGGATCAGTAAGGATGGATCCTGGGCATATTTTCTCATCTTTGGCATCGGGCCAACCATCTACCATCCCTTACAGCGCAGTCACAATTCTGAACTACATTATTTTTGGAGGAAATTGTTGGGAGGGTTCATTGACCTCATCAGGAGGGTTTATTTATGAGTAGAGGGATCAGCCTTATATTTATAAATACTATTGGAGGAGGAAATCATAATTTAAGATCTGTTATAGCCTCATTTCATATCAGATCTATTTTGCAGTGGCATATTAACCCTAGGGTTATTTGTCACATTGTACAGTTCTTGGTATTTCTAGAAATCTTTTCTGAATTGGCTAGAAATCTTGCATTAGAGCCCAAATCTTCTTTGTTGGGCATTTATTTTATTTCTATTAGCCACATTTCATTTATATATGTATTCAGCAGCAGCTACACTGATATACACAGTGTTGTCACTGCTCTTCGGCATTCTATACAGTTGCAGCAACTCATGTGCTGATTGTTTTGATCATTGGAGGCTTGTTCCTATTGCTTGAGTGGCTTGTCCCTCATGGTATTTTTGCATATTCCTGTTGATATCTTAATAAAATGATGGTTGTACATTGATCCCTCTTATTTCATGTTCATATTTGTTGCATTATACATAATTATGTTTTATATTGTTTCTATTTCCAATTTGGAATATTACATAAATCTAATCGATGAGTACCTTGCAATTGGTGCAAAAGTATGCTAATATTCAATCCCCTCTACCTTTGAGAATCCTCAGGCCACAAATCTAGCCTTGTATTTCTCCACACTCCCATTTTTTTCTTGCTTCACCTTGTAGATCCACCTAGATCCAACCACTGACTTCCCCACTAGTCTTGGGACCACTTCCCATGCATTTTTTCTGATAATGGAGTCATACTCCTCAACCATGGAATCAACCCATGTTGGTTGTTGCAATGCTTCCTCAAAAGAGTATGGTTCTGTCACAATACACTTGCTCATAAAAGCCATGTATCCAGTGTACCTCTTTGGGGGCATTCTTTGCCCGCGTTGTGATGTAGGTGCTCCTACATGCTCTATCGCATCTAACATCAATCTGTCAGCCTCTCTGGTGCGCTTCCTTCCATTTCTGGTGGATGGATTTGCATGAGTGGTTTCTTGCACTCCATGATCCTCTGCTTGTGGCTGCTCCACATCCTAAGGTTAATCTTTTAGAACTAAGAGTTACTCATCTGCATGAAAGTCAAGCTCCCTCTCAAGGGACAATCACATGGCTTTCTCGTCATCGAATTTAACATCTCTCCTGACAATTTTCATCCTGTTAGCCGAAAAATAAACCCGATAGTTGTTGGGAGTATTAGTGGACCCATATGAGCCAAAATTTTAAAATATGAAACATCTGATTTCTTACCTGAAAAATCCTCCTCTAGTGTACTCATGCCAAGTATCGTATGAGGACTCCAGTTCTGCACAAATATTGTTGTGTTGCATGCCTCTGCCCGCAGATGCAACTGTAGGCCCTGATCATCTAACATAGCTCATGTTACTCTCACATTGATATGGTATTTATTTCTGCAACCCCATTTTGTTGTGGGTTATGAGGTGCAATTAATTTTCTCGAAATTCCTTCTTTGGCACATAAGTTCTTGAATTAATTAGAGGTATACTCACCACCATTGTCGCTCTTAAGAGCCTTCACCTTCTTCCCCGTATCTTTCTCTACCAGTGCTTTGAACTCACAAAACTTGGAGAACACCTGATCTTTCTTCTGCAGAAAGAAGATCCAACACTTTCTAGAAAAATCATCAACAAAAATTACATAATACCTATGTTTTTTTGTGGAATGCGTAAAGAATGGTCTAGACACGTCTGAGTGAACTCTCTCAAGGATTTTCGGTGCTCGGTTCTCCTTCTCATGAAAAGTGGCTTTAGTATACTTCGCCATGGTACATCCCTTGCATGTGTCTATATGCGCAAGAGTACCCTTTGGAAGATCTGTAGAAATATGTTGCATGATCCTCAAAGCACTGTGGTGTAGATGGCCCAATCTCCTGTGCCATAACTCACCTGTATCACAAATCACCACCTTCGTTCCTTTATTGCTCAGTGTTGCGTATCCATCTACATCAATTTTGTAGAGGTTCTTCACATGAACCCTAATATTCTTTACCTGTGATGTGGATTTTTTACGAAGGAATGCCTTTCCTTCACTGAAAACCACATCATATCCAATATCCCCCAACATAGCAAACAAAACTAAATTATTTTTCAAGCCTGGTACATGCATGACATATTTTAATAAGAAAGTTTTACCTGACTGTCTCTGGAAAGTAATTGTACCAATCCCGGTAGTGCTATACCTCCTGTCATCACCCATCTTGATGTGCATATGAAGATCCTTCTCCTCCAAGCTAATAAAGAGTTCTTTTTTTCCATTCATGTGGAAATATGCTCCACTATCTAAGTACCACATAGTTCCCATCACATTTGACATTATGCATGCAATGAGAGAGAAGTCCATCTCAAACTATGAGGCCAAATATTCACCCGCTGCATCTCTTGGAGCCTTCTTATTGTTCTTCTTATTTTGTAGACAATTTGTGGCATAGTGTCCATGATCATGACAGTGAAAGCATTTCACCTTTGACATGTCACACTTCTTGCCTTCTTTTCCAATATTAGATTTGGAATGGGACTTCCTCTCCTTCCCCTTCTTTGCCTTACCATCCAAGGCACAATTTTCCTCATCATCAGTCTTGGGTGAGGATCCATCCCTGGTATTCTGCCAAAACTCTTCTTGTACCAAATCTGACCAAAGTCACTCCCAATCTAGTAACTTCTCCCTCCCATTCATAGAGTATTGGTAACTATGACATCTCTTGGGAAGGCCTAGAAGTGTTAGGATCACCAAGTCATCATCAGCTACAGTAATCCTAACACTTCCAATCTCATCTCCACGTTGAGTGAACTTGGTCAAGTATTTCTAGATTGTGTCGCCCTTCTCCATTTTTATTTTCCTGAGCTTTTCCTTGAGTGCCAATTTTTTGTGGTCACTGCTACTTTGAAACATATTTTTCAAGACCTTCCACATAGCATATGGAGTTGCCTTTCTATGGAGACTCGATAAAATATGATCTTGAACTCCCTCTAACAAGATCCTCCTCGCCTTTGCTACCTTTTTCTGTCATGCATCAAGAAGTTGGGCATCTACTATTGAGGGCTTGGGAATATCATTATCTATGAATTCCTTCCCATTTTCCTCCAACACTACCTCCATCCTATCCTTCCATGCAATATAACTCGAACTTCCCTCGAGTGCATATTTGAGTCTCAAGCCATTTAAAGACATCTTGATCCATATTAGCTCAAAAGAAAGTACCTGCAAATTCGAATATTGTTCAACACAAACTCAATTTCTTCTCCACTATTTTGATTACTAGCTCTCTGATACCATGTAGAAATTCTCTAACACGGCCATAATACCATGTATAAATTATAGCAATGGACTCGATTCGATCATGCAATGTACTAAATCAAGATATTGAATTCTTCTACAAAATTTGCGGAATATAAATCATGATTGCTCAATCACATGAAAGTAAGAGAAAAAATTAAATCAATACAAAACAACACCAATTATTCCTGGGGAAAGAAACTGCTCAAAACCCCTTCATATTTATAATATAATCAACCAAGGAATCTTGAAACAATACAATGTATTTGTGATCACCGTAGCCTCATACACTCTACCAATTTCTTCACACTAATCTAGGCAAAATTGGACAAAGACAACCAATTATCAGCCTACCCTTCTTACGCAATCCCTAGAGAATTAAACCCCTATTAAATAGGAAATTCAGGCTTCCTTTATTGCACAATTAATCATGGGCTTCCAATGGTTTTATAACTGCACCTGGGAAGTTTGCCTAAAACACAACTGATAGTTTACTAGCCTTGAACCTTTGTCTCAACTAGGTATCCACCAAAATTAGCATGCATGCAGCTATAAATAGTGAATCATCATTTACTTGGTAGATCACTACTGGTGAATTAAATCTATTTTAACTCACTTTATCTTCCACTAGCTCATCAAACAATTAGAACTAGTTAAATTTATTTTAACTCAATTATTGTGAGTTAATTGATCCCACCCACACTACACTAGTGCTACAACTAAAACTGGTCCCTATTAATAATAGAATCATTGTACATGTGTATCCTTAGACCCACAACTCGAAATTCTTGAGCTAACTAAGTCTATCACACTTAGTTAATTATTACAAGTTGTTATGAGATAAGATTACAATTAATTTTCCAATTTATTTAATAAATTGGTTGCACACAAATGTATCGCTAAGACCCATCACTGTGTGACCTGTGATCCCACGCTAGTGTTTGTATTGCATTTTCTTGTTGAATTTCAACATACATTGTAGTATACAGATACTTTCGCACCTTCTCATAGGCAGCTTGTAGTAGTTTGTTACCTTTTTCTCAGGTACCTCTTTCTGATCCTAGTTCTTATCTTCCGATACTAGCCATATTTCTTGCATCTCAGATGATCCTCGAGATGGATCCACTTTCACATCTCATAAATAAGTTAGAAGCATCCAAATATTCAAATATACATGTAGGAATATAAGTAAAAATCAGAGCAATAATCATATCCATAAGTTTAAACAAAAGTAAAGACATAAAGGAGTACCATAAATTGAAAAATACTTATATTAATTGAGAGGTGATCATCTCCCTCTTGAACCAACCTTCAAGATCCCTCACTATCCATTTTCCATGTTATGTGAAATTGTGATATACGGATAAACCAAATTCCCTAAGTGTGGTGCTAGTCACTTAGAACAACAGAGGAAATAATTACTATCAATTTCTCTAAAATAAGAAAATATACATAATGGTGAAAGAGCCTACTTGTAATTCAAGCACTTCTCCTTCTCCTTATGTCGTTTTTGTCATCGCTCTCAATCCAACTCAAATCTCCAGATCGATTCCTGCAAACACAAATAGACAACAGCAAACAACATGAAATATACAGATATCTACTTATCTTACTAAATCAAATTGATTAGATATGAAATATATATATATATATATATATATATATATATATATATATATATATATATATATCATTCAATAATCCATTGCACAAGAAATAGAGACATATATATGGGAAAATGAACAACAATATTTATTAAAGAGTAGAAGGGGGAGGTTACAACCAATGATCAATTTGTTGCCACCAGCTCTAGCTTCATCCCACCCTCATCACATCCAACATCAAACCATCAGTATATCAGTACTTTCACTCTTTCAAATGACAATCCATCAGCATAACTTTACCAAATTTATTCCCTCCCTAGAACTAGAATGCGTGATAAATTTATAGGGAACTTTATGGTATTTTCTCAATGAATGACTTTCTAATAATAGGCAATACATGTTCCCAAGTTCAGAGGTGTTAGATGGACACTTGGATTCAAATTTTGACACATATGGACTCTTCTAGAAGGCATTGGCCATGTCGATATTCCCGGAACAATTAGAATTCCACTCCCAGGTGTCCAACACACTCTTGAATGTCGGGAAGTGCATTGAAATTCACCCTTGAATGGAGGATCTTGCATTGCAACATAGTAATTACCTTTATAGGTTGCATTGGTGAGTCAATAAGTGATATAACATATACTTGGAAACTTGGAAATCTCATAATAGAAGCCATGAATGAATTTTTCTTCTCTTAGGGAATATAGGAACTGAAATGTAAGGGAATGATCGACCCTATTTCATTGGTCCTGGGGATGATGTCCATTTTGACCAGGTCATGGGGGATGATTCCCAAATTTACCTATAACAGCTGCCCCCTAAAGCATGAAGTAAAAATAATAATAATATATTTGGATGAGACGCTTTAGGATGTGATGATATGGAACTGAAGTGGAGTGGTGACGTGCATCAATCTTACACTACATTACATCATGATATTTTCATCTTAATCACGAATTTCTTAGGGAGGTATTCCCATACTCAGCTCATAAACTATCTAATAGCATGTACATAGTTCATAAAGTCGTCTACATTGGAATTTTTCCCAATACAAACATGCCTATAGATATAGGCCCATGTTCTAATGACAATCTGTATGTAAAGCCATCGTACAGATGATGTGTAAAACAATCCTGAATCACAGCCCAAATGGATGAAACTAGATCCAGGGTCTTCTTATCTTGTTCACTCGATCGTTCGGGTACAATTCTAGCCATGTGAATATATGATTTGTAGTCAAACATTTAAAGACATCGTTTGATTACTAGCCAATAACAAACGCGAGAGAACCACCATTGATGTTAATGGCTCTCAAGGTACTGGAGTACACTTTGTAAGGCGTGAATAGATGATTTGATGTCGAACGCCAAAAAAATTCTTTCGGTCAAAGGTCTGGAAGCGAGAAACTTGTTGATTATATAACAAGCCTCATGGTATTGGAAGATGATGTTTCTAAGTAAACTTCCTGGACGATGAGCTGGTGTTGACTGGAAGCCACTTTATCGTGAAATGGAATTTATTGGTTTCAGAGAAAAAATGTGACTTGATATATCAATGTTCAGGGATGACTATCATGAAAATGAAGGTTTATGAGTATTTCAGAAGGATGAGTATTCACTAGATGACTTCTCTTGAACATATTAGCGACACTAAGATGAGTTGGCAGCATTGACACAAAACCGAAATGAAGGTATGATGAACCATAGGTATGAATGAATCTTCAAGAAGATTACCCAACCCAAAAAGTCACGATGATGGAGTGAAAGTGTCATTTCCAAGAGCGACATGCTACCATAAATCATTATGTTCATTTTCCCAAATTTTCCCTGGTCATTTGTCGACCAATACCTCTTTATTTTTTAACAAGCTTGAGGAGGATAACATATTCTTGATCTATAATTCAACCCTTCAGGTGAATGCATCGCTATTTAATAATTTAACAAGTCTAGTGATAAATGAAACTCGATTATTGCCATGATCGACAAGCTCGTCACTATTTTATGTTTTAACGAGCCTAACGCTAGTGACATCCCATCCTTTTTCATATTTAGAGAGTTTTAAAAACAGGACAAAAGAAAACTCCATGAGTCCTTTTTCGTAAATTTGTCGCTCAAATCCGAAAAAGTGTAAAATGATATCTGAGAGAATCTCCTAGTCATGTTCGACTAAGGTTTTCATTTTTCATAAATAATCAGTCTCAGTTCGGAAAAGGGTTAAACTTATACTGAGTATCTTTCCTTTCTTTTACTTTTACGAGCTCGAAAAGACAACTGCTTGGCAATATTTTCACATTATCAGAGTCTGAAAAGAGCTAAAAGAATACTCCATGGGTTCCTTTTTCACCGTTATTGAAGCTCGAAAAAGAGATAAAAGTGTGCTTAAAGTCCTTTTTCATTTTTATCAAAGCTCGAAAAATAAGAATAAAAGTATGCTTTGTGGTCAAATCATTCTTGAATAAGTGTGCATGACTAATATGCTATATCGTTTGTAAAACCTGATCAAAATAACATCAAATGGATTAAAAATACCTATTTCTTAGCAAAAAATTAATTAAAACCATAGTCACAACATTTAATATGATTTTTAAATATTCAAATGACTAAATAAAAGAGTTTTACCATTAATTTTTACCATTTGAAAGTTACCATTTGAATTTTGGAGCTTTCAACTAGTTTTTGCCCCTGAACTTCAGCAGTTGATTGCGACAGATTCTGTGGATGATTTTCCTAGCTGTTCAATCCAGGTTGGAGCTATGAAACTTCTCTTTCCTTCAGTAGCATTTATGTTTCATTTCATTGTAATTTTTTAGGATTTTAGCCCCTTAGGGTAAATTTATTCTTCACATAGGGAAACGCACCCTTGAATGTTGAAAGGTGTGTTGTAGTGCACTGGAATTGAAGGCCAGGTGCACTTGCAACACACTGTCACTTGACCTGGGGTGCGTTGAGCGCAATTCAAATTTTTGTTTCTTATAGTGTGCCCAAATTTTGCCTAGTATTTTGCATGAAATGGATCCTTATGGGTCTTATGATTGTGTTTCAAGTATTCATTGGACCAAAATGACGATTACATGGAGGGAAAGAGAACATGAGGAACAAAGCATGATTTCCCTAAACGATCCAGGTACAGTAAGAGCCCTTAGAGACTGTGGGTTGCTAAAGTACCTAAGACTGTTGGGTATGAGGCAATAGATGGAAATATTGGAGTTCCTTGTTCGTTCATGGGATCTAGCGATAGAGGCATTTCACATTGGGGAAAAAGTGGTCCCAATATTAGTGGAGGATATTTATTTTCTCACAGGATTATCAAGGAGAGGTCTGCCCATTTCTCTTTCAGGGTCTGCTCTCGGAGGAGAGACAATGAGAGATTGTATATTGCAGTATTGTAATCCAGGGATTGAACCTAGTAAGGATGGGAAAATAAACATCTGTGATGTACGTGAATTTCCATTGAGGACCATCCTATTCACTATCACAAAGCTTGCTGGTACCGCTACACTACACGTAGCAAACAGATCTTACATGTAGTATGCACTAGAGTGCTTGGAACCAACAGTTTTCAACTGGGATGAAGTTGTCCTCTCTCAGATGAAAGAAAAATTAAGCATGGAAAATGGAGGAAGGAAGAATAATTTCAACTATGGTTCGATCCTAATTTCTTTTTCCTTAGAGTGGATTCCATTGATGCAACCCTAACATGTGACACTGGGTATATCTGGCCCTAGAGATCCAAGGATGCAAAGATGGTTAGAACTGACGGCTAGACAGGATTGTCAATCGACCATCGTGTTCTTTACTACATTCTTCACCCGGTTCAAGTGAAAGATGGTTGCCATTGATGATTATACATATGCAGGCATCGACTTCTGAGGAGATCCAGATTTGCCTTTACCAGACGGCGCTCAATGGGGTGCAATTGGTAAGAATGGTTTGACCATGTTTTTTTATTTTTCTAAGGTTTATACATGTTTTTTTTTTTTGATGTTTCCCAAGACTAAACTAAATTTTTTATGTAATGCAGATGTAGGTCGAGTTCGACCAGTGGAACAGCCAGAGTAGAGAGAAAACGAGCCAGCAGAGAGGGTTTTTAGGAGAGCATTCCTTCAGGATTTGGATATGGCTGAGACTCTTGCTGAGCTACACTAGCACATACAGGGGTTTACTCTCAGGATTTCGGATTTCTAGATCAAAGAATTACCCATGAGACTGCAGCAAAATACTATTGGTGTTTCCAACCATTGGATGTGGTTATTGTGTAGGATAGCTAGATCAATAGCATGTTATCATGAGCATCATTAGTTTACTTTTGACATTTTGCATACATTTTGAGGTGGATGACCAATGTGTCTTGGGCACAAATTTTTTAAAAACCTATAACTATCTATCTATTTGTTTTCAGTGTTTTCCTATGTTTATTACACAGTCCTATTTAATTATATGATGTTAATTGAAAATATGTCTTTACATGTGTTGCAAATGTCTGCTTATAACATAATTAGCTAAGGAATCGGTTAATGTGTTAAAGTTTCTGGAAATGTGTTTATATTGAATGAAATCAAAATGTGTTTCCAAAATTCGAACTCTTATGATCCGGATTTATGCAGGAACGCAACAGAATAAACATATAACCATAAATACAGATATGCAGCGGAAATAACACTTCATTTCATTAATATCAAAGAACTGAAATTTGCTTACAGACAGAATGGAAATAAAACTAGCTAGGGCGTTGGTAGCTATCTCTGAGGAGAGATGTGGCGCTCTCGAACATACGGAGCACAGTTACAATGAAGCTCGAGGCCTATTTATTATTGAGAAACAATGGAGAACCCTAAACATCCAAAAACCTAACCCTAGGAGATGAAGCGCCAAAACTATGGGCCCTGTTTGGGTAAATTGGTGTTTCAACTTCCTAGGGACGTAACTTTGGCATACTATCTTCGTTTGATGCACATGATACATCATTAGAAAGCTCTATCCGAGGACTACAACTTTCGCCACAAATATCATTTTGGACCAAAATGGAATGATATTCGCTGGAGGCATGATGCCCAAAAAACGTCGTTTAGGGCCTCAAAACGGCTCCGGAAGTTCAGGACCCGAAAAACTGCTAAAAATAGTAAGTTATGCCGAAACTAAAAAAATGAAAGAGATCATGGTGGGGGCCCAAGTGGAATAGGCAGGTGGCCACCAATATCCACCTGGATCAATCAGAGAGAAGTTTGATCAACGTGCTATACTCAGAGATATTTTTTGTAGATCGATCGATACAAATCCCTTGAAAACTCACTACTCATCGTTCGGAGCAAAAATTGCCCACGCTACAGAGGATAGATTCTGCATACTACGACTAGCACCATCAACATACCCAACGAATGGTTCCAAAGAGTCATACATCTGTGATGAAATGTAAAGTGGATTACTAACTTCAAGAAAACTCTAGAAAAACAAACTAAGACAGTAAATCCAAATCAACAACATATATAAAATATAATACAACAGTTTACTACACTCACGTTTAAGCATAGTAATGTTTCAGATACAACCCATTTCGGAGTTGTGCCAATGGAATTCCATCATAATCTACCAACTCATAGGCACCCTTAGCAAGAACTCTTTTGACAATATAGGGGCCATGCCATAACAACTCAAATTTCCTTGTACCTATTACATCAGCTTCCTGATCATAAATAAGGACCAAGTCACCCTCTAAGAAGATGCGAGGCTGTACATGCTTGTCTTATTGCGCCTTTATACGTCTCCTATGTGCTTCGTTGGCTAATGCAGCTTCACAATCATTTCATCAAGATGGATGAGGTTAAAAATACGTGTTTCTCTAGAATAGGTGTCATATAACAAGTCAATTGCGAGTTTTAATGTTATATTCCAAAAATTTAGCCTTCAGCTAAATGGAATATTATAGTTTGTTTTATCACTAGGTAGGTGAATAAGTGGGTGGGGAGGCCCATAAGTCTCCTTAGTAGCAATAAAAACACTCCAAGTGTGAAAGGAGACATTTTTAGCAGCTTAATAAAACACCTCGAAGTGTGAACAGGGGTTGGATCATGTTGATTCAGTCAAATTTGACTAAGTCAACAGCGTTGTTATGGAGGAGTGGAGATTAAATAAAGAATAATGCGGTTTTGGAGGGAGGTTGATTTCATGAAGGAAATGACCTAATTGAGTGGGGCCAGGGCAAGGAAGCTCATAATATATATAAGGAAGAGGATGGTAGCCATATGGCATTATGTTTTGGAATATTATTTTGTATATGGTCTGTTTAGACTTTGCATTCCTTTGTTGTTTAGCAGGGTTACTGTGATGTTTAGCACCGGGTGTTCCCGAGCAGGAATCCCATCTCTTTCTTTGAGAGGCCTCTTGGGAGAGAATTTATTTCATTTCCACATTCTGGTTTTCAGGCCAAGCTACACCTTTCTTCATCATCACAGTTTCTGTAGGTTATTGTGCTGTGTTGTAGGGTGTTGCAGTGGAGGGGTTAGAAACCCACTTTTTGAGCTAGTTTCTATAGGAGGAAGGTTTCTTTCTCTTAGGAGATCATTTTGGAGATATCTTGGAAATATTTCAGATATTTGGCATCAGGCCATCTATTTCCCATCATTTACAGCATTGTTCCAGTTGGGAATTGCGTTATTTTGGAAGGCAGCTTCAGTGAGAGACCTTGTGGTTCCTTTGGAGTGTTTTCTTGTGATTGGAGGGTTCAGCCTTTCATGGGAGGAGACCTTTGAGGGGATCTACATCAGATATTCTATATTTTAGCCTTCTATTCTCATGTTCTTCAGTTTGCAGTGAATCTTCAGCCCTAGGGCTTTAGATCCCATCTTGTATAGAGAGTATTTTTGAAAACCATTTCCGGGTTCTTTGTATGAGTTTTTATTAAGCATAGATCTGTATTTGGCATATCTTTTGAGGCATATAACAGCCCTACATATTTTGTACATTCTTTTTTTGTAGCAGTGTGTTTATAATTGCCCTGTAGCAGTCTTCCAACATTTTGTATTGTAGCATCAGTTCAGATTTAGGGTGATTGCTTATGGGAGGCTTGTTTCCTCATTGTATATGATTCATGCCTCACTATTATGTATTGATTTGTTGATATAATACATGATGATATGTCTCCATATTTGTCTCCAATGTCAATGAGTTGATTTACACTGCTATTTCCAGTTGTGTGTTTATATCTTGTTGCATTCCCCATTTGGGAATATTACATTTAACGACAGTATTTCACATTGGATAGGCAAGATAGCTTCTAGACCATACACCAATTGAAAGGAGGTAAATCCGGTTGTGTTTCTCACCAAGGTTCAGTACGCCCACAAAGCCTAGTATAAGATCAAATGCCAATTTTGTTTATGAACTCCTATTATCGTTGAAGCATTTGTTTAAGAATATTGTTAACATCCTTAACCTGTCAATTTGATTGTGGATAATAAGGAGTAGAACTATCATGTGATAGTCCTAATTTGGCAGTCAACTCATTCATCACGTGATTGCGAAAATGATTACCATGACCTATGACTACAACCTGTCGAACACCAAACCGTGAGATGACATGATTGAAAAATAATAATGCATTTGTTTCTCCTGTGTTGTTAAATGTAGGCATCATTTCAGCCCACTTGGTAAAGTAGTATACTACGACAGTAATATAACCATGCCTCCTGGATGAATGAGGGTTGCAAGTCATGAAATGAATGCCCCATTTTGAAAATGTTCCCACAGCGATAACAGGATGCATCGGCATTGGCAGTTTGCAGAATTTACAGTCAAATATCTGGAATGCATGACAACTTCTAACCGTGAGGATGTAGTCGCGAAATATGGTTGGAAAAAAGAAACCAATGCGGAGTATCTTCTATGTGGTAGCGTATCCAGACAAGTTTCCACCACAAGCCCTAGCATGACAATCTTTTAAAACCTTTTCAGCCTCCTCATGAGTGAGGCACCTCCTTAAAATCATATCGACACCATGACGATAAAGTGTATCATTGACGATCAACTAATATTTGGCTTGTTATAAAATACGCCGTTGTTCAGAACGAGAGGTATCAGGCTGAAAAGTATAGGTCTAGAGATAAATGATAAAATCCCCATACCAAGGATCAGATGATCCAGTCATAAATAGAGAATCATCAGGAATAGATGGTTCCAATATAGTAGCAATACTATTAGAGGGAAGGTCAGAGAGAATCTCAGCCAAAACTAAAGACTTCTTTGACTTGGATTTCATGAATTCCAAATTAAACTCCTGTAAAATGACAATCCATTTTGAATACTTTACCCCCAATAATTTACGTGATAAAATTTAAGTCATGGGGTTGAAATCTGAAATGACAATGATCTTCCTGAACAAGATATAGTGGTGAAAGATTTGGATAGCTTGAACAACCACCAAGGCAAGCTTTTCGATGTATGAATACTTCACTTTTGTATCATTAAGATTACGACTCAAATAATATATCATATATTATATCCAATATTCTTATTGAAGTAGTACCATAGCAAAGGTCATATAATTCATGACGATATATAAGAAATAATCACTCTGATAATTGGGGGGATACATTAATGACACCCATACAAGTGTATCCTTGACAGCATCAAAAGAAGCTTGTGCAACCTTATCCCAATGGAAGGGAATCCCCTTTTTGCAGAGCCGAGTAAATACTTTAGCCATTTCGGCGTAGTTGGGTATGAACCTCCTTAGGAAGTTAGCCTTTCCCTGAATTTTATGTAACTGGAGAAAATTTGATGGCGCAGGCAAATCAAGAATGGCCTGGATCTTCAGTGGGTTGATTCAAATTCCTTATTTTAAGATGACGAATCCTAGAAAACGACCAGAACCAACACAAAACACACATTTATGTGGATTGAGGCATATTTTTTAGTGTCAGCAGCATAGAAATATAGCTCTTAAATGCATCAAGTGATCAGTATGGTTTCGTGAATGTGCGGGTAAATCGTCTAGATAAGGTTGAATAATGTGCTTGCTGTCATTGAAAGCATAATCCATTGCTCTCTGAAAAGTTTCCTCAGTGTTCTTTAATCCAAATGGGAGTTTCTAATAAGCGAATGTGCCCTAGGGATAGATGAATGTTGTCTTATATTGGTCCTCTAGGTGGATATTGATTTTATCGTAGCCAGAAAATTCTATGAACGAAAATATTTTGCATCCAGCACAATCATCAATAATCTGGTCGATAAAGGGAGTAGGATAGTTGTCTTTTGGACAAGCAAAATTGACATCCCGATAATTTATGCATACTCTAATTGTCCCTTGTTTCTTCATAACAGGAACAATTTTGGAAACCCAATTAGTTAGCACAACAGGGTAAATGAAACCAGCACGCTAAAAAATTTCAACTTATGTTTTAATGGCAGTGGCCTTATTCGGATGAATAGGACGAAGGCATTGACATACCGGTTTGAAATCAGGGTACATGTTAATGCTGTGTTCAATGATACTAGTATCTATGTTTGGAATTTCCTCGTAAGACCAATAAAATACATCACGAAATTCATGAAAGAGAGAGCAATAAGTTTCAAGTTCTGATGGAGAACAAGACACGCCCACATGAATGTTTTCTATAACGTCGATTTTGGTTGAAATATCGATAGAAATGGTTTCTTAAATATTTGATAAATTTTGCTCAGATTCGATTGCATTATGTTGAGATTCAACAAGATGATGAGCTTAGTGAAAAGATTCACCTTCACTAAGTGGGCCCGCAGGATATTTTTGGTGCAAGTCTATTTTTAGACTATGTCTATATTTAGACATGATGATCATATTTCAGAAGTTGCAGGATGCTATTAATGGATGGTTGATCAAGTTGGAAAAATAGATGAAATTATATTTTTAGAATATTAAGAGAAGTCTATTTATAGATCGTCAATCTAAAAATAGATGCATGTCGATTATTATTAGCTCTTAATAATAATCAGATTCTAAACGGCAACTTATTCTCTTGGAGCACTTCAATTCAGTGTATAGATGTGGCACAGTAGCTGACAGAAGGAATTACGCTATTCCTAAGGGTTTACTGGAGCTATTGCATGGAGGACTCAGTTAGAACTCAAGTGGCAGAGTTATGACATAGTTGGAAGAAGTAGTTATTGAGTTGTATTTAGTTTAACTCAGTTAGACTCAGTTGAGCTAGTTGTATCTAGTCTAACTGATTGATACACTAGTGAGAGTGGAGTGAATTAATTAGTTAATTAATTCACAAATAATAACTCATTAATCAACTGAACAATACATCAGTTAACTACAATGCAGGGCAGTTTCAGTGGAGACTGGTGGAGAGATAGGTGAAAGGGCAAGATAGACTATCTGTTGTGACTATAGTGATGCATTGATTGCATCACACACTCAATGGAGATGCCAATGAGGATTGTGATCGAAGATAGGTAATTCAAATTCATTAAGAGCTATTATTAGGCAAGTATTGGGTGGAGCGGTGGCAATTGGCAAAGATCGATTTGTGAATTTACCAGGTCATTCCTGATCGTGTATGAATTGTACTGTCTTGAGGGCTTGTGATAAACACAGCATGCTTGTACAGTATTGTCATATAGTCTCATATTTATAATATGTAGTTGGGGTATCCAATATCGAGTTTTCCTGGTTAAAAACTGTGTTATGTGCGATTGATAATTTTGTTTATGCTTCACATGTGTGTGCAATTAATTTTTCCGCAAAAGATTAACAAGTGGAATAGATTCAGTGTCTTGCATAAATTTAAATAGTGTGAGATCAGGTGGATCTTGGACATATGCATGCTTAGTGCATATAATTTCTACATGGTATCGGAGCATTTTTTATTGAATATTGCAATTGTGAAGTGAGTTTGTGATGGTGGACAATTCGAATTTGCTACAGAAGATTCTTGGTGCAGAAATCGAGTATACGTTGAAATTTCTTTCAACGGGTTGAGATTGGAGTATTCCCTTGATGGGAGCTCGAATTACATAGCCTGGAAGGAAAGGATGGAGGCGATGCTGGAGGATAATGGGCTGAAGGAGTTCATCGATAGCGATGTTCCTAAGCCAGGATCTAGCGATGTTGCATTACTTGATGCATGGAAAAAGAAGACTGCAAAGACGAGGAGGATTATGTTGGAAGGTGTGAAGGACCATATTGTGTCTAGCCTTCATTGGAAAGCCACTCCATTCTTAATGTGGAAGGCTTTGACAGACTTGTTCCAAATCAAAAGTGACTAGAGGAAGTTGGTGCTTAAAGACAAGCTCAGAAAAATAAAAATGGAGAAAGGCGACAGTATTCCAAAATACCTCACAAAGTTTGTCCACTACAAGGATGACCTGGGAAGTGTGGGGGTTACTGTTGATGAAGAATACTTGGTGATCTTGGCTCTCCTTGGGCTTCCGAAGAGTTGGCATAGCTACGAAGACTCTGTCAATGGACGATAGAAACTACCAGGATGGGAGAGACTTTGGTCGGATCTTGTGCAGGAGGAGATAAGGCGGGGTACCAGGGATGAATCTTCATTGAAGAATGAACATGAAGATAATTTCACTTTGGCTGCCAAAGCAAGCAAAGGGAAGGGGAAGAAAAATGCTTCTAAATCCGGTGTGAAAGGCAAGAAGCAGGACTTTTCTAAAGTGAAGTGTTTTCACTGCCACGAGCATGTACATTTTGCCACTAACTGTCCACAGAAGGAGAAAAATAAGCAGGTTGTTGGATCTGCAGCTGGAGAGGACTTAGCCTCACAATTTGAGCTGGATTTTTCCTTGATCGCATGCTTGGTTTCAAGCTACATGGGATCGGTGTGGTATCTTGACAGTGGTGCATCTTTCCATATGACGGGAGACAAAGAGTTGTTTAGTGACTTGGAGGAGAAGGACCTCCAGATGCATATAGAGATCGGCGACAATGGACGGTACAATGCAACTGGCATTGGGACCATTACCTTTGAGAGGGAGTCCGGTAATCCATTCTTGTTGAAGAATGTCATGCATGTTCCAGGTTTGAAGAAGAACTTGGTCTCGGTCGCAATGTTGGAAGACAAGGGTTATGATGTTGTTTTCAGTGAGGGAAGAGCTTTCCTTCGACATAAAACAATGGATCAAACCAAGAAGATAGGGTTTTGAATTAAGAATCTATACAAGCTAGAGGTAGATGGTTGCGCTAAAATGGTGGGCAAAGTAGAAGAAGTGGTGAGCCGGAATGAGGGCGAGTTATGGCACAGGAGATTGGGCCATCTTCACCATGGCGCTTTGAAAATTTTGCAGAAAATTTCTACTGGACTTCCCAAGGTTACTCTTGCGCAGTCAGATACGTGCAAAGGATTTACAATGGGTAAGTTTGTGAAGACCACCTTTCATGAGAAGGAGAACCGTGCTTTGCTGATCCTTGAGAGAATTCACACAGACGTGTGTGGACCATTCTTGGTTGCTTCAATAGCAAGACGAAGGTATTATGTGATATTTGTTGATGATTATTCTCGTAGATGTTGGATCTTCTTCATGCAGAAGAAGAGTGAAACGTTCTCAATGTTCTGTGAGTTCAAGGCATTGGTGGAGAAGGAGTCAGGGAAGCAGGTGAAAGCTCTAAGGAGCGATAATGGTGGTGAATACATCTCTGGCAAATTCAAAGACTTCTGTAGCAAAGAAGGAATTCAAAAAGAACTCATAGCGCCTCATAACCCACATCAGAATGGGGTCACAGAGAGAAAGAACAGATCGATCGTGGGTGCTACATGAGCGATGTTGCATGACCAGGGCCTACCGATGCACTTCTGGGCGGAAGCAAGCAACACTGCGATTTATGTGCAAAATCATTGTCCTCATAGAGTACTTGGCATGAGTACACCCGAGGAAGCCTTTACTGGTAAGAAGCCTGATATTTCTCATTTGAAGATTTTTGGCTCACCTGTTTACATTCATGTGATGAAGGATGCCAGGAAGAAGCTGGAGCCGACTGCAGAAGTTGGAATATTTTTGGGGTACATAGAAACACCCCACAACTATCTTGTGTATTTTCCAAACAGTCGGATGATTGTTATGCGACGGGATATAAAATTCAATGAGGTGAAAGCCATGAAGTTGTCGCTTGAGAGGGAGCTACACTTGCATGCAGAAGAGGAACTTCTTGTTCCCAAAGATGAGCCTCTGGATGTGGATCAACCACAGGAGGAGATTCATGGAGTGGAGGAGTCCACTCATGCAGAACCAAACATCAAACAAGGCAGGAAGCGTACCACAGAAGCTGAGAGACTAAAGGCGGATGTGGCACAAAATGTAGGAGTTCCTACATCACAGCGCAGACAAAGACAGTCACCTGACCGATATACTAGATACATGGCTCTTACGAGCAAGTGTATTGTGACAGAGCCATATTCTTTTGAAGAAGTAGTGTAGGATCCCACATGGGTAGATGCCATGGTGGAGGAGTATGACTCCATTGTCAGAAACAGTGCATGGGAGATTGTTCCAAGGCCGGTGGGAAAATTAGTTGTAGGATCAATATGGATCTACAAGGTAAAGAAAGTTGCTGATGGGAGCGTCGAGAAGTATAAGGCAAGATTTGTTGCCCGGGGCTTCTCACAGATTGAGGGGATTGACTATGAAGAAACCTTTGCACCTATCGCACGGTATTCTTCCATACGGACCATCCTTTCTCTCTCAGCGCAGATGGATTGGCACATTCATTAGATGGATGCGAAGACTATGTTCCTTAATGGGATCATTGAGGAAGAGGTGTACATTGAGCAGCCTAAAGGATTTGATATCTTCAACAACGAGTTGCATGTGTGCAGGCTCAAAATAGCACTGTAAGGGCTGAAACAAGCACCCCGTGTGGTACACTCGAATTGACAGCTATTTCACTGGACTTGGATTCACCAAGAGTGAGGCGGATGCAAACCTGTACCAGATTGTGGTTGAAGGTAAGATTTTGATCATTGTACTTTATGTTAATGATTTGATACTAACAAGTGATGAGCAGTTGATACACTCATGCAAGGCTGATCTTGCAAAGGAGTTTGAGATGAAGGATTTAGGCCTCCTTCATTATTTCCTTGGATTGGAAATATGGCAGCGGGAAGGTGAACTATTTATGTCTCAAGGCAAGTATGCTTGAGAGATACTGGAGAAGTTTCACATGCAAGGCTGCAAGGCTATCGACAATCCTCTTCCAGGAAATTGGAAGAAAGAGGATGCTACATCGGCAGAGGTAGTGGATGCCACTATTTATCGACAGTTGGTGGGTTCGCTCATGTATTTAGTCAATACAAGACCTGACATATGCTATACGGTGAACCAGCTTTCACAAGCGATGGTTAAGCCTACCAAGCTCTTTTGGAAGGCAGGCAAGCATGTCCTGAGATATCTCAGGGGCACATCTGAATATGGTTTATGGTACAGACAGACGGATGAGGTGAAGTTGCATGGCTTCACAGATGCAGATTGGGCAGGAAGCCCAACAGACAGAAAAATCACATCAGGAGGGATTTTGAGTATCGGATCTATGGCAGTTTCTTGGTACAGCAGGAAACAAAGATCTTTGGCACTCAGTTCAGTGGAAACGGAATACATGGCAGCAAGTTTAACTGCATGTGAGGATATCTGGATGAGGAAGATTCTGGTTGGTTTGTTCAGTTCACATTTAGATCCCACGGTGATTCATTGTGATAATCCGAGTTGCATTAAACTCTCGGTTAATCCTATGTTTCATGATAGATCTAAACATATTGATATCCAATATCATCATATCAGAGATTGTGTGTAGCGGAAGATCATGTTTCTTCAGTACATTCCCACGAAGGATCAGGATGCAGATATTTTGACGAAGGCGCTTACCAAGAGCAAATTCGAATACCATAGAGGCAGGATCGGGGTGAAGGATAATCCCTATCTTGTTGAGAGGGAGTGTTTAGATTCAACAAGATGATGAGCTTAGTGAAAATAGTAGCCTTCACTAAGTGGGCCCGCAAGCTATTTTTGGCACAAGTCTATTTTTAGACTATGTCTATTTTTAGACATGATGATCATATGTCAGAAGTTGTAGGATGTTATTTGTGGATGGTTGATCAAGTTGGAAAAATATATGAAATTATTTTTTTAGAATATTGGGCGAAGTCTATTTATAGATCGGTAATCTAAAAATAGATGCATGTCGATTATTATTAGCTCTTAATAATAATTAGGCTCTAAACAACAACTTATTCTCTTGGAGCACTTCAGTTTAGTGTACAGATGTGGCACAGCAGCTGATAGAACAAATTACACTATTCCTAAGGGTTTACTGGAGCTATTACATGGAGGACTCAATTAGAACTCAAGTGGCAAAGTTATGACACAGTTGGAAGAAGTAGTTATGGAGTTGTATTTAGTTTAACTCAGTTAGACTCAGTTGAGCTAGTTGTATCTAGTCTAACTGATTGATACACTAGTGAGAGTGGAGTGAATTAATTAGTTAATTAATTCAAAAATAATAACTCATTAATCAACTGAAGAATACATCAGTTAACTACAGTGCATGGCAGTTTCAGTGGAGACCAATGGAGAGATAGGTGAAAGGGCAAGATAGAATATTTGTTGTAACTATAATGATGCATTGATTGCATCCAACACTCATTGGAGATGCCAATGAGGATTGTGCAGTTAAGGATGGAGTAATTTGAATTCATTCAAAGCTATTCTTCAGCAGAGATTGCGCAGTGGAGGAAGGCCAGCAGGTGGCAAAGATCGGTGCATGGATTTTCAATATTAGGCCTGATTAGTGTATGACAATTGTACTGTACTGAGAGCTTGTGATAAGCTTTGTATGCTTGTATGAGATTGTCATATGATCTCCATGCTACATAATATATGGTTGGGGTTTTCAGCTTTAGGCTTTCCCAGTTAAAAACTGTGTTATGTGCGATTGATAATTTTGTTTATGCTTCACATGTGTGTGCAATTAATTTTTCCGCAAAAGATTAACAAGTGGAATAGATTCAGTATCTTGCATAAAGTTAAATAGTGTGAGATCAGGTGGATCTTGGACATTTTCATTCTTAGTGCATATAATTTCTACACATTAATGGGAAAATAATTTGAAAATAATTTTTTGATCAATGGGTGATATAGTTCAATAAGATTATCTTCTTCGTAATCATGAAGATGGGAAAAATGATGATGATCTTTTCGTGGTTCTCCTTATGGCATCATGGATTCCACAATATTCTCATTTGTCAAGAAAGTGGATGAAAAAGGATCGTATGGAGTACCAAAATCTAATGAACGATAAACCCAAACGACTGGCAACAATGATTTTAGATTCATCGCCCAAGTCATGTAGATTGATTATTATGTCAGCTCAATTTGGTTGGGCGGTAGGAATTCATCCAACGTAGCGACTTCAGAATCACCCGTAATCTTCCTTAGTCCAGATGGAGTGGAATATATCATGTAGAAAGTCTCTATGTTTTCAATTTCTATTGACGTCGCAGGCGGCGGTAATGCAAAGGTTCCCATGAGGGGAGAATCCTTTAAGAGTCCTACACCAATGTTCTGAAGTTCTAGTTAGGGTGTGTGAACTAACGAAATGCTTCCAATTACTTGGGAACTAGAGGCAAAGAAGGATAATTGATTGATTACTGTGATAACACCTTTATGTGGAAAGGAGATCATTCTAAAATATGTAGAGACGATCGCAATCATAGCATATACCCATGGCCTTCTGAGTAAAATGGTGTAGTCAAGGGGTCTGTCAACGACCTCAAATTCAACATTCATTGTTTTCCCCCCTAGTTCAACATGCAGTTTATTGATGATACCGCAAGGCTTATATGTAGATCCATCGAAAGCTTTCAACATCGTAGGTGATTGAGATAGGCGGAGAGCTAAGTGACTTATAGCAGTTTAGAGACATAATGCACGTAGATGCTCCCTCATCAATAATAGTACGATGAAAAAGGTGATCGAGAACATTTAATTGGATGGAGAATGCTAATTCTGTTGGTAATTGCGGCACATAGCCCGTATGATTAAAGACTACAAGATTGGAATTTTTCGGATCAATTCCACTAATTGTCGACAACAAAGCCTGCTTCTGGTAGGGAAAATTTTGAATCACCTCAAGCATTGACATAGTTGAAGGGGATTGAGCCAAATCTTCAACTATATTACAATTTTGAGTAGCTCGGGCTCGAGGATTGAATGTCGATTTATGCACGACTCCCTTCGATGGCTTTACTGTCAATTTAGGAATAGCAGTTGACGATATTGATTCAGTAGACGGATTCATGGTCTAGGTAGTAGTTTGATCAATAGCCTGACTACTGTAATATTTATTACACCTTGAACATCAGTTGATGGCTTTGTAGCAGTTAGCATAAGCACTTGGGAACTAGAAGTTGGATCCGTAGCAACCAAAATTTGTGTCTGGATTCATAAATGGATCTGTTAACACATAAAATGCATGCAAGGTCTTAATCAATTTTGAGACTTCGGCGTGGTGAGGACAGTCTCAAACAAAAATTTATCCTCATTATAGATTATGCAAAGGTAACTAGGTTTCTGATTTCCAGTTTTTTGATCAAATGATCGTTCCTGCGGGGTAGAAGTTTACTTTTTCTTTGATTTCCCCTTTTTCTTACTTCTGGGTTGCTTGTCACTTTTTCCTTTGTTAGATGACACGGAATGGATTTTGGAAGAAGGTGCAAGATCAGATTCAGTAGAGTGATGTGTGCTTGCAGTACCGATCATATCGTCTTCAGCATGAGAGTCCTTAGATGGAGGAGGAACAATAAAATTAGATCGCGACGCGTTGGGAATTTTCTCGTTGAGTGTGCCAGGTTGAGTATACATCAAATCTAAGTATTAGGCATCAGCAATGACTTGTTCTTCAGTGACGATGTCTCCCTTAGCCACATCCTTAGTTATAGATGGTAATAAGGACTTAATGAACCACTCAGCAAGGAGCTCATCAAGAACACATTTCTTAATCATTCTACGATGATGACGCCACTCATGAATATGATCAGAAATGTGAGTAGAATTAGTCTGTTTAAAATTGGTCAAGATTTTTGTTCCAATTTCATATCGTATGGGTAACTCAAACTGGGTAAAAAGACAGTAGCTAGGGTAGTGAAATTATCAAATGAAGCTCTTGGTAACTCAATGTACCATTTCATGGCCGGACCAGTGAGCATACGCTGGAAAAGATGTAATCGAACGGAGTCATCATTTAGGGAGTTAGATGAACACCACAAATGATAATTCATAACTTGCGTCGATGGGTATTCCCCAGGGTTTCCATTGAACTTAGGAATATCCGAGGTTAATTTATGAGGTATCGCCAGCCACCAAGGATCGTAATTGATTAGATCATTGGTAAGCCATTTTAAATACAGTAACTCTAAAGTTGCAACAAAGGGAAACTGTCAATTTAAGTAGGGTTGAGCATAGCCAGGGTAAAATGGAATTGCTTTGGCGACAGGCCTTTGAGCACTAGCATAAGGAATATGTTGTTGGTAACCTAGATAGGGGTTGTTTTGATAAGAAAATGCTTGAGGATTATGTTGACCAAAACTCAGGTATGCTACTTGTTGAAATGAAGGTTGTTGCATTTACACTTGTGGCTGTCAGGGGGTCTGTCCACCAAGATTATAACCCAAACTAGAATAGCTTGGATTCGGTTGTGAATAGGTATAACCTGGTTGTGGCCATGACATCCCATAATATGGTAATCCAGCTTGCAAATAAATAATTTTGGATATAGGTGGTTGTTAAACTAGCTGAAGGATTTGGAGTCTGAGGGCCCAATAATTGAGGGTATTAGGTTGAAGGAACCACCTGACACGATTGAGGTACAATAATTTGAGTCTGTAATAGGGGTAAGGATGTATTAACAAGTGGAGTAGATGTGGGTGCAACATGTTGAACCGATTGATATGATTGTACAACCGTTTGTGGTTGGATGGGTAGAGTGGGCTGCCACTGACAAACATTCATTCTGACATTAGGATGACCAAATAACGATGGAGTACTGTAAAAATGGGTGACCATAGGCTACCCCCCAGCATGAGGATTATAATAAGATGGAAAATATTGTTATCCAAATGTTGGGAGTCCAGTTGAAATTTTATTGGATGGAATATACTTAGATGGAATATACTTAGATGGACCAGCTTGATATTGCCCTGATGATGTATATAAAGGATCAAGACGTTGAGCACTCATTATAGATGTACTACATATAATACTAGATGACGACATTGGCGAAGTCCATGGGTTTTAGGATGCACTAGAGAAGGTTCCAGATAAATATTGGTAACCAGGTGGGATGGAAGGGCCACCATAAATATGTGACTCTGGTGATGTTGTGAAAATCGACGGGGTAGAAAGAGCAGGTGTTGTCGCAAGTGGAATAGATGGTCCAGCCGAATATGTTGACTTAGGCATGGTTATAGAACCCAATTTATACCCTATGAGATCAACGAGAACTTGAATAGACACAGTATCAAAGAAAGCAGAGTGGGGTGATTAATAAAAATTCTCGTAAAGATAAAGCTCTGATCCAAAATGGGTTGGAGTTGAAGGCATTTCGTCTGATGGAATTTCTTCAATCAAAATCAAACCAACTGGAAGGATTTTGTTGTCAGGCCTGAATTATATTTTAGGAGCTTGAATGTGAGATATGGGAGACTCAATGGCTACAATATATTGTGGGGCGACCAATACAGGAACAACTTCTGGTTGTTCGACTTTGGGATTATATGTTCCGGTAAAAGAATGATAGGATCTATATCAACTTCCAGTTGAACAACGTCCGCTTCGGGAGGTATGGTCTCACTGATTGGATGGATCATGACCACAGGTAGTTGAGAGGACTCCGTCTCGACAACAATTTATGAACTAGGATTTGTAGAAACAACTCAAGACGACTCAAGTATATGTGAAGATGATGTCGAAGAAGAGGTATTGATAGTACTAGTTTCGGTAGAACGATGTCACCATCTCCAACCAGAAATGGCTTCCGGTAATAAAGGTGGTTTTAGTGATATTATACGTGAACTACGAGGAAAGGGATGATCTTCTTCCACGATGACTGATTAGTTTTTTGACCAAAAACAAATAAAAGGGTAATTCTAGGAAAAATGTTTACCAAGTAATTGTGAATTGCAGAATACCTCCCGGCGAACCAAGAAGTACGGGTAGGCAATCTCCCTGAATGTTGTGTTCGGTGTATCACAAGTTACAAGGCGGCCAACTCGGTATCCTATGGATGGATAGCAACCTAAATTTGTCCTCCCAAATATACATTAACGTATGTGGAGGCCCAAGTCTGTATTAGCGCTATCTAATGCGAAACCGCACAGTGAGAGCACCCCCTTATACTTTTCGTACTAGAACACCGCCCTATATACCCGAAGTTAAGTGGACCAGCTTCGATATACTTACGTATGTGGAGTGAGGTTTCACACTCGGAAAGCATCACAGACAATTTAACGACAGCTGCAATGTTTAACGACGTTGGAAACGTCTCTAGCCTAGACCTTCTAAATGTTATCGTTAATGTTCCAATGCTTTCTTAGGTAAATTGATGTAAATTTTATGTCGATCTTGTTTAAAAAAAATTCTTTGAGGTTCACTGCGTGATGTGATGGAAATTCCTAAAAATGCAACTAAATGATAAGCAAACTTTTAAATTTAGATTTTTCAATGAAAATCCTAACTACTAAGGGAAAGAGAAATCAATTTTAGAGAAAACAACAAAGAGCACAAACTAAAATGCAGCTTGCCTAACTTGTTCCTATATAACACACACAATTCACTATATGCACATGCATGTTTTTCTTTTCATCTCCTTTAATGTGAATGCAATAAAGGAAACTATATGCATAAAATCAATAAAACAAGTGTTTTCTTCTTTGAGAAATGAGGAATTAAACAACAATTTCCCTTTTAGGAAAAATGAAGAATGGAACTACAATTTTTCCTACAGGAAATGAGGAATGAAACAACAATTTCCTTTAAGAAAACAAATTGTTCTAATGCAGAAACAAAATACTTTGAATTTGATTTTCCAATGATAAAGAAAAACACTAGAGAGACATTGAACAAATTTTATTTTCAAAGGAGGAGGAATCGGGAAAGTTTACTGGTCTCTAAGAGGTGTCATACAATTGAGAATATAGCGAACAAATGGTTTAGAATGATAGCAATGAAAAATTTAGATGGAATTTGGTTGGTTGAGGGTCCAACACAGTCTCTAAGGGGAGACAATGTGTTGCAGTGCACCCCTGAGTGGGAGACAATGCACCACAGTGCATTGTACCTTGACCAACAGTGTATTGGGCGCACCAGGGATTGAAAACCCAAGCTAAAGAACACACTTCTAATGCAATTCTTTCATTCAAGTGTCTAATAACTGAAAGTAGATGCTACTGATGAGGATAAGCAGAGGTAAAAACACAAGGAATGATAGGATACTCCCCAGTGGAGTCGCCAATTTTTTATGTGGAATTGTGATCTACTGATAAACCAAATTCCCTAAGTGTGGTGCTAGTCACTTAGAACAACAGAGGAAATAATTACTATCACTTTCTCTAAAAAAATAAAATATACATAATGGTGAAATAGCCTACTTGTGATTCAAGCGCTTCTCTTTCTCCTTCTGTCGTTGTTTTCGTCGTTCTCAATCCAACTCAAATCGCCAGATCGATTCCTGCAAACACAAGCAGAGAACAACAAACAACATGCAATATACAGATATATACTTATATTAATCAATCAATCGCTTAGTTGTGAAATATATATATCATTCAAGAATCCATTGCACAAGAAATAGAGACATATATATGGGAAAATGAACAACAATATTTATTAAAGGGTAGAAGGGGGAGGTTACAACCAATCATCGATTTGTTGCCACTAGCTCTAGCTTCATCCTAGCCTCATCACATCAAACATCATACCAGCAACATATCAGTACTTTCACTCTCTCAAATGAGAATTCAAAAACATAAATTTACCAAATTTCTTCCCTCCCTAGCACTAGAATGAGTGCTAAATTCATAGGGAAACTGATGGTAGTTTCTCAATAAATGACTTTATAATAATAGGAAAGACATGTTCCCAAGTTTAGAGGTGTTATATGGACACTTGGATTCAAAGTTTGACAAGTATGGACACTTATAGGAGGCATTGGCCATGTGGAGATTCCCCTAACAATGAAAACCTCGCTCCCAGGTGTCCAACGCACTCTTGAATGTCGGGAAGTGCATTGTAGTGCACCCTTGAATGGAGGATCTTGCATGGAAACATAGTTAGTCCCTTTAGAGGTTGCATTGGTGAGTCAATAATTGATATAACATATACTTCAAACCTTGGAAATCTCACAATAGAAGCCATGAATGAAGTGGTGTTCTCATAGGGCATATAGCAACTAAAATGTAAGGGAATGATAGACCCTATTTCATTAGCCCTAGGGATGATGTCCAGTTTGACCAGGTCATGGGGGATGATGCCCAAATTGACTTATAACATTCCATATGAAAAAATTTATTTCACTATTTCAACCAGCTTTATCAACAACCAGGCCTACTAGATATTATCCCCTTTAGGGCTTCATCAAATATGGCACAAGTTCTTGAACATATTTTATCCTACTAGCATACCACAAATATTTTCCATAACACATGGTTTCTCTCAAACCCTAACCTCATAATATCCATCAACCCTAATACACAAATTGCCTAAATTTTTCTTAAAACCATAGAATTCTTTTACATATCCACCATTCTCTCTTGCATCCATCTATGGTGTCATCATAGGGCTGATCTCCATGAATTTTCTTCAGCCCAAATATGATAACATGTTAATTTTCCTTAGGGATATATTGTTATCGACTTAGATAATTTCATTTCTTCATTAACACATTAATTTCACCCCATAACATTATTACATTATTCATATTTACATTATTATTTAGCAGCAAGAAATTATATAGAAAGAAAAATATCATAATCATCAATGCAAAAAAACATAAAGGAACAATAGAATAAAAAAATTCACACATAAAAAACCCACTATGGGGAAAACCCTTTCAAATTCTTCTTATTATTAGATCGTCATTGAATGATTCAACAAATGAGACTACAATAATCCATATCTTCAACCATAAACTTATCCGACAATAAGCAACTAAAAAATGTTCATTATATGAACACAATCATGCTTATACTCAAAACCATGCTTTAGAAGACTGTAATCAACTGTCACTATCTACGGTCAAATGCAGAACCCTGCGGTCAACGAGTGAAAACTTCATATAATTGAAAAACCAAACCTTACATTCTAGTCACATGGTGGAAATTTTATTTGTGCGACTACAAGGCTTCAGTTGCATGGATGAGCATGGAAGGGAGCGATTGTGGACGATATTTATTTGTGTTGTGCCTACGACTGAGGTTCAAAACCCTAAAATTGTGATGTGAGCTTCTTACCCTGCAATATCACCTTTATGTGAGTGTCTTCCTCCATATATCAACCTCAGACCACGAGCGAAAAACAAGAAAGAGAATAGAATAATGATCCATGATGATGTACAAATGAGTTATAGGTCACTTGTATTTATATCCTTCCAAGGGTGTCCAATTTTCTTTAGGGTTGACCTAATCAAATATGCACATGTCAGATCATAATTCAAAAATATACTTTCCCTTGTCCAAATCAAATGATCTTTAGGTCGATTTTGGTTCTCTCAAAAATAGGAATTAAATGAAATCATCATCTCCATCAAATGAACTATCTAGTGTGGAATTTGACCGTAGTTGAAAATTTTAACATTTTGGGGGTGAGTATGACCACTCACTCATTTTGTTGGAGATCAAATATATTGTTCATAGGTGTGGAAGCCCATTTAAATTTAATTCCTCCTAAATTAAAGATGAAGAGTTTGTAAGAATTTTAAAGGAGGGTTGTGATGAGCTCCATCATTAGACATATTTGGAGGGGTTAATGGTCACCTTTTTGCCTTATTAGATCTCTTTTCCTTGCATTTTTATTATTATTTTGTTTTATGATGCTAGTATAGGTGGTGATTAATGCTAACATACTTTGAGTGCCTAATATGAGGCTGAGTGCAGAAAATCATGAATTATTAAGCACTTTTATAAGGATTTTATGATAAAGACTTGGAGGAGACAGCAAGGAGAAATTATAGGAGGAATTTCCAACCTCCTTAACTCTCAAAGGAAGCCAAAGGATCCCAAATATTATCTCCAGAAATTTGAATTCCAAAGGAAACCAAGCAACTCAAGGAGTAGTGCACTCAATATTTGTTTACTTGGAGTCAAGTGAACTCAATCACAATTTTCTAGGGATTTGTTGGTAGCTTCCCCATAGAATAAATAGAGAAAAGATAGAGATAGGAAGGGTCAGAACTTTGCTGCAATATATTGAGCTTTTTATTATTTTACTCAATGATCAAACTTTCAAAAATGTATGAGGCTATTATTTTATG